>JAGFPH010002395.1:61101-72682 GCA_018207615.1 Philaenus spumarius | reverse complement strand
TGGCGTGCGAAGCACGCAATGCACTGTGTATGGAAAATACTCCCAATGCACTGTGCGTCGGCCTCTTCTCATAGTGTTCAGTGTCAAGGTCACATTAGCAGTGAACGTGTTAAAGCAGAAACTACAGTTACAGGGTAAAGCAAAGATTGTGTGTTGTGCTTAGCAACGTGATCTGTCTTTGCCGTTATTAAGACAAATGGTCTCTGCAGTGTCTAAGGTAAGATCTCTACGTCACAGGCAAACAGAGATTAATAGACTTGTATTACGTGATCAAACAGCTCTACCCGGAGAGTTCCATCAATTTGTAAAGTAAAGGGTGTTGAAGAAACCTCGGTTGCTATGGCAATGAATGTAAATATATTCAAGAAACATGTGTAGACGATAGGTTCCGTGCGCCGTAGTTCAACCGCTCAAATACATTCAATAAACACATAAAATGTTGGATCATCGGTCTAGGCTTAACCTAAAATTATTGTGTGTATATTTCATTTATTTTTCCTGACGGCAACTTACATACAATAATTTTAGGTTAGGCCAAGAAATTAATTTTAAGTCTAGGCCAAATCTAAAATTACTGTATGTATGTTGCCGTTAAGACAGGTCAAATAAATTAAACGCACACGCAATAGTTTTAAGTTAGGCCTAGACCGAAAAACTATGCGCGCATGTTGCCGTTAAGGCTGGTAAAAAAATGCGTGATGAACTTCGTTCCTGACGGGGGTCCCACGACCGCTCGCATTTTTTGTTTTTGTTTCCACTCAGTTGTTTCAGCTATCCTAAACTTTATTAGGTTTACAATGACCGTACACGGTGTCTACTGCGGGAGTTGTGCATTTTGTTTCCTTCCATCTCGATTTGTCCACGGTAATATTTGTAGTATTTATATATTGTGTCAACTGAGTTAGTCAACACTTGCAGTAAGTCAAAAGTTGTTTTACACAAACAAATGTAGGTCTGGTATTACTAGGGCCTCTGCCCCTTCGGTGTCATATGGTGAGGCCAATGCAAACCACAAAATCCCTAGTTTTGTTCATAATTTTTACATTTTTTAATAGGCTAGAACTTTTTATGGAAATAATGCTTGATTAGGACAAAGGCACTTGGATCTAAGTTGGGCGGGGGGGTGGTGGCCGAAACAGACATGTAATATCACCAACATTTGTCCGCAAAATTCCTAATTTTGTTACCATTTTTACATTTTCAAATTTTTAACAGGAATTTTAAATATTTTCTGAATAAAAAGTAGTAGCCTAAAATATTATCTGAAAAGTACTCTAGATGCTAATGCAAGTTTCGTTAAAATCGGTTCAGCCATTCCGGAGATTAGCCCGGCCAAACAGACAGTCTGACAAATAGACAAGCAGACAGACAGACAAAACATTATTAAATGACTGTGTGTTTAGGTTTTTGTAATGTGTGAATATTGTGAGCTTAGAATAGTATATTTCGCACCTAGAGACGGAGTCGAGAACTTGAAACGATCGAGAGCTGCAAACCCTTTCGGCCGTGGTGCGAACGCTATTTTTCACCACACTACACAATAAAATAAACACTACATAAAATTAAAAAAGAATATTTATTTAGCACACATGAAAATGAAACTTTGACGTTATAAACTAGCTAGCTATGGAAAGTACAGTTTTACCTCAGTTGCTAGGCAACGGTGAAAATAACAATTATGTGTGTGCCACTAGTCTGTCGGCAATATACCTATTGAATCATTTGCCATATGGGCCTATTTCATAACGAAATTGTGTTGAGATATACGTTCATATTTTAATTGAATAAACGAACAGCTGACTTTACGGCCCTAGGGCAGAAAAGAGCTACTTTCGGCCTGCAAACGACGTTCTGAAAATAGCTGAAAACATCGTAGTGTGGTGAAAAAGTATCTATATATATTAAAAGAATTTGGTCAAAACCTATTTCCAATCGCCCAGCCACTCCTAATGGACCGATTTTGATGATTTTTGTTTTAAAATGTGTCTTATTACCTGTAGATATGTCATCAAGCATTTACCGAAATCCTAGGACATTAGGGCTACGCCCCAGTGGCCCTCAAAGTTTCAATGTTAATCTTATGGAAGGTCAATCTTAAGGAAGAAGAAGAAATTTTTTTTTTGATTTTATCAAGGACACAAAAACAGCTGTTCGTATGAAAAGCTTAAAACAGCTGATTTTGATCAACAACTGATTTGGATCAAATCAGTATCAAATGTAGTATTACCTTTTTGAGGTTACATTGACAAACTAAAAACAAACACAAACAAAAATCAACGAAAAATGCTAACTATATTTTAATTCAATTCAAACATTGGTTGTTACAAACCTATTATATATAAAACAGCTAATTTGGATCAAAAACTGAACATAATCATTCACAGATATGTCAAGTCTTATATATTATCATCCGTTCAGCCGCTATTCACCCGAGAAGGAGCTCCGGTATACAATCCTTCAAATTTCCCATGTTAATCTTATGGAGATAATGTTTAATGAGTTTGAGTCAGCTGCCAAATAAAACAGCTAATTTATGCTCGGTCACCTATGTACAAACGAGCAAAAGATTAACGAGATTCTTTATCAAATTTTCCACCTGCGAGCGAAGCGAAGCAGCCATCTGAGGCCGAAGGCCGAGCCGGGGTTGGGACGCGGAGCGTCCAGGGGCAGAGCCCCTAGTCTATATATTAAAAGAATTTATGAAAACTTGTGGCAGTCAGTACGGCTATTCTATCCGGCCGATTTCCTTATTTTTTTTTAAATTGCAGGTAATCATTCACAGATATGTCATCAAGCATTACAAATCATGTATCTTTCGCTTTACAAACGTTATAATCAAATGCAAATTTCTGCTGTGTATTCCTTATGGGGGTTTTTTTTTTGGTTCTTTGTCCACTTTGCGTTCGTATACTGTCCATCCGATTGCTTTGAAATTTTGCATAGTAACACAGGTTAACCCTGGGAAGGTTTTAGGCCATTTAATGAAGTCCTAGGACATTAGGGCTACGCCCCAGTGGCCCTCAAAATTTCAATGTTAATCTTATGGAAGAAAGATTTCTATTGATTTTATCAGGGGCACAAAAACAGCTGTTCGTATGAAAAACTTAGCAACACATCATGTTTGTTTACTTTCATTACCATAGCAACATTACTTAGAAAATTAGAAGAGTATTACCTTTTTGAGGTTACATTGACAAACTAAAACAAACTAGTACAGTCAAAATGGTGTAAAAATTCGCTTGACCTGGGCAAAATTGCAACACAAATGATTCTTTTTGCATTTTATTGTAAAAAGTGTCTATTTTAATATATTCAAAATCCCCGTTTATCCCGGCCCAGGAAATCAGTCAAAATGCAAGATGGCGGTTGAATTTTTTATTTTTCATTTAAAAATTTATAACTTTATTTATAAAATAACAATATTTATGATGTTATTTCAATGAAATTTGGCAAAAATGTTTAAAATACAAAGATAAAAGTATAAAAAATAACGACTGACTTAACTTAATTTTTTTTTTCAAAATGGCGGGCATTTAAATATTTAGGTAATTCTTTTTGAAATATTTAAATGGCCGTCATTTAAAAAAAGTTGTGCACTCAAAATAGGTACCATTATTATGTATTAAAGCATGCCATTTACATTTTACTTTTGTATTACCTTCATAAGAATCGTTAAATATATTTTTATAATTTTATATATTTTACATTTCGTTATTCATATTGTTTATTTACATGTATAGTTGCGGGCCATGGAAGGTGGTACGACTTGTATAATTTGCAAGTGATAAACATTTCCTTATTTCTAATGAATGTCATATCTGGTGTGAAGTTCACAGAAGGGAAAATTGAATTTGTTCGGCGAACATGTCTTTTATTGTGTATTCTGATGTATAACCATTAAAAACTACAGTTGCTTGTAAATAATTAACTGTCACAAACGACGCATAAGATTTTGCTATATCCCTGAATGTACTGTCTTTATGCCATTGCAGGCGATGCAGTAAGGACCCTCCATCGAGCACATAACTCGTATCACCTCTGCTGTTACAAATGGCTGAGCATTATTTGCAGTAACAAGCGCAATCAACACCCTTGATAGCTTTGGCTTGACTGCTTTCAACAATACCGTTGGACTTTGAAATAACGCAGGAGGAAAGGAGCACAGTTCAAATTTAATTACTTCCGCTCGAAAGATCAATTTCCCTCGAAGAAGATGACATAATCAATCTCTGAAATAACAGGGGTCAGTAGTGGGTTCTTTCTTGAACTTAATGAATGATACAGAAGAAATTGTTTTTGCCTTGTCATTTCGTTTCATTTTACAAGAAAACACCTCCTGGCTCTTCATCTTCTTCACAATGTCCATACCAATGGTTTTAAATGTTTCAACATTCACATGTTTAGCTACTGTGACACCAGTTACAATGTTTCGCAAAGTTGGATCGTCTGAATAAGGTGAAATCGATCTCAGTGGCTGAAGTATCTTATCTGAATCTTCCTTGTCTCGTTTCTTTCGTGATTGCGTCAAATCTTTATGCTGTTCGCTAGACTCGTATACAACGTTTGTTAGCTTCTGCATTGAGTTATTGTATTCTGAATACACATGCATTGACAACATCCAAGTAATTTTTTGTATTTCGGACATACCACTACATCTGGTGAAACCTCCATTTGTCTTGAGTGACCTCATTAAACACTGCTCAATTACCAAATCTGCTGGCAATCCCGCCCATATTTTATCAGTACGTCGTATCGCATGATCACCTCTATTGAAAACTGCATAGATTTCAGGATGAGTGTTTTGAAGTTCAGTCATGTTCTGTAAGTGAAGGTAAACTGGTTTTGTGTAATTCGTATGCCCAGATGCTGCAAAAATGGGCAGGGCTTCTGTAAGACCTTCAAGTAGCATTGGAAATGATCCTAAATGATCTGCAGTGATGAGTTTACGAATGGTAGCTACTGCAGATTGATATTCAAGCCAAAGAAGGCTGGTACTTGAAGAAGATCTTAGCTCACTCTTCTTAGAATCTAATACATCACAAACATCTTTCAGATATTCATTGGATTTTAAATCCTTCAAATGTATGCTACCTTCCATTAGGTTGTCATATGTTTCGAGTAAATTGTCAAAGATCTCCCTCCTTTATCACTTAGAAATCTACAATTGTTTCACAAAAGATGCAGTGAATTTTAGGATCATAAGTTTGTGTGGTCAAGCGACTGGTGCACCTGAAGCATTTGCAACATCTGACTCTGCATTGCATTTTCTCTTGTCGGTAAACCTTTTACGACAGTCAATATGTACTCTAGACCCTTCAACCGCTACAACATCACTTCCTCTGGTTTGACTGCATATATTGATAGCACTTGCACCATTTGCTTGTAACACTGCACTGTCTGTTCCATAAGTGTCTTTCTTGCAAATTGTACAAGTCGTATCACCTTCCATAGTCCACAACTATACCTGTAAATAAACAATATGAATAACGAAATGTAAAATATATACATTTATAAAAACATATTTAACGATTCTTATGAAGGTAATACAAAAGTACAATGTAAATGGCATGCTTTAGTACGTAATAATACCTATTTTGAGTGGCCATAAACTTTTTTTAAATGGCGGCCATTTAAATATTTCAAAACGAATTACCTAAATATTTAAATGGCCTCCATTTTGAAAAAATAAAGTTAACTCAGTGGTTATTTTTTTGTACTTTTATCCTTATAATTTAAATGTTTCTGCCAAATTTCATTGAAATAACATCACAAATAACAAAGTTATAAATTTTTAAATGTCCAATTAAAAATTTAGCCGCCATCTTGGATTTTGACTAATTTCCTGGACCGGGATTAATGGGGATTTTGAGTATGTTAAAATAGACACTTCTCACAGTATATAGCAAAAAGAATCATTTGTGTTGCAATTTTTCCCAGGTCATAATTTATTTTTACTGCACTAAAAATCAACGAAAAATGCTAACTATATTTTAATTCAATTCAAACATTGGTTGTTACAAACCTATTATATATAAAACAGCTAATTTGGATCAAAAACTGAACATAATCATTCACAGATATGTCAAGTCTTATATATTATCATCCGTTCAGCCGCTATTCACCCGAGAAGGAGCTCCGGTATACAATCCTTCAAATTTCCCATGTTAATCTTATGGAGATAATGTTTAATGAGTTTGAGTCAGCTGCCAAATAAAACAGCTGATTTATGCTCGGTCACCTATGTACAAACGAGCCAAAGATTAACGAGATTCTTTATCGAATTTTCCACCTGCAAGCGAAGCGAAGCAGCCATCTGAGGCCGAAGGCCAAGCCGGGGTTGGGACGCGGAGCGTCCAGGGGCAGAGCCCCTAGTTTATTTTGAAATCACGGACAGACTTCAATTTTATTTATATGTATAGACTAGCTGACCAGTGCAAATATTTCGTAAGTTGAGAACTTACCCGATTTAATATGTTTATTTAGTTCAGTTAATTAAGTTTTTTTATTTATATTGGTTTATAACACTTGCATAATAATATGGAATTATTTAAACAATCAAACTAACAGCTGTCATGTTAGTTAAACAGATTGTTAATAGATGGCGCCTTTCATAAGGAACCATATGAAGTAAAACCATAAAAGTTTTTTCAATCAATTTTTGTATCGAAAACATTAATTTTAAGCTGTTTGTCTATTTTTGGTCAATAGCGGTGAACATAAGCTTTAAAATGATGCTTGAATAATTAATTTTGATGAAGAATTAAGGGAGATATCGCTCAGCGACAAAAAACACCTTTAATTTGAGAAGTAATGTATCAGATTTACAAATCTTGTTTTTGTTGGAACACTCCAGAGCTGTTTCGTTGATAACTTTTGGCTTCATCAGATGAAGGACTTAATATTTAAATAAAAGACAATTAAACTCTGAACACAAACAAGGTTCTTTCGATCGGATATGTACGCGGTAATGTTTGATCAAAGTGGCATTGGTTGTAAAAATCAACTTTAAAACAAACGGTATATTTACTTTCTCCACACATAAATCCAACTAAATAACTAAATATAAATGCTTTCGTTAGTTGTTGTATTCTAACCTTCAGAACGTCAGTATAAAATTACTTCTCTCTACTTCACTTGAATACGCTTCCCTTTGCTGCAGACAAATCAATTTAGCCGAGGCAAGTGAAATGTAGAAACGCTCAAATTCACTTTATTTCTTTCAAAGCTTTGTATTAAATTCCGAAGTTTTTGTACTTTACATTGCATGTCGTTCCTTTAGTCCTTACATTTATTTGTTACTGAATAATTGGAACTAAAATGAAAGTAGTTGACGGATGGTTAACCCTACTGCGCATGTGTCAGTGCCAGTACTACCCCGCTCTCAAGTTCCACTGTCCTAATAAATCATCATGCTTAGCTGAGACTCACCGCGAGGGTTGGAGCACCGAATACTTATACAATATTGTAGCTTTTGGTTTACATGTACTACCCAGTCGTAGGTGACAAATTACATTCATTTTGTAGCACTTTGAAATTAACGTGACTGATTTCCACAAACAAACAACAATATGGAGGAAAAATTTCCTATGTCAGTTATTAGCGAATTTCCATAGGAAAAATGAGCTATTTCAGTGGCCCTTATGGTAAGACCCAAGGTCGGGAGTAGCAAATGAGCACCGATCATGGTTCCCAGAACACGTTTTGGGGTGTCATTAAAAATCATATATATATGTATATATGTGTTCGCACTCTAGCGGCCGCATTTTAAGTCCGATTTGGTTCAAATTTGGTACACATATTGGTTGTCAACGTCGCTCGGAAGAGTTCGTTAGCCAAAAAAATCCAACAACCGGAAAGACGTTTTTTGACCGAAAGTAACTATTTATTGAGATTTTTCCTACTATAGTGATTTTTTTTTAGAGTTTTTTCTACATATATAAATGTAGGATGTTATTCTGCACATTTTGATTTTTTACGCGACCTTATAGCTCGCTTCGTTCCCCCACAATCGATCAAAACGTAAAATACCATAGAAGTACCCGGTTCAAAGCCATGTGGTGGATTTCACCGTGGGGTTGGCGTGCGAAGCACGCAATGCATTGTGTGTTGAAGATACTCCCAATATTCGGGTTGGCGTGCGAACCATTTTGCAGCTATTCAGCACCGACATGAATAGACCTGTTTCCCAAATTGTTGGTTGAAACCCTAAAACATAGGCCTATAAACTTAATTTTGGAAATTTGCTCAACTCACGCCAGCGGTTTAGCTGCGTGGTCGAATTATTATATTTTTGTTTGGTTGTTTTAAATCGCTATATTTTATTAATCAATAATTTGAGGTCAACTGTCCTCCGGTGGTTTGGGAACTGAGTAGCTACAATGGTTATAGTGATAGGACCATTGCTGGAGAAGTAAGTGTTGTTTTAATGATGACCTGGAGGTGTACAAGGTAAACCCACAGGAGTTGTTTACTCGTTAAGGTACAGTCTTCGGGGGAACAAAACGAATCTTATCTCATATTATAAAGAGGTAAAATGTGTTTGTTTGTTTGTATGTAGGTGGTAATCTCTGGAACTACTGAACCGATTGAAAAAATAGTTTCACTAATAAAAAGCCACACCTGCCCTGATTAACATAGGCTATAATTAATGTTGATAAAAACCTTTTTTATTTCAATATTTGTAAATTTAGTGCAAAATTGTTACTTTAGGCCTAGACTAAATCATCACCTGTATTTACATTTATTACCATAGCAACCAATTGAATAAAATAACAGATAGAACAGTTGTTTGCTCCAATATTTCCATTAACGGCTGATTTCAAACTTGGAAGCAATTATTTAAATTTCTAACTTTTAGGTTAGGTTTTTATTAAAGTGTAGACCTAAGCCTTGCTGTTTATTTTTGCCTTTATTATAACTGCTGTTATAAAATGTACGAAATAATTTGATTTCAACGTTTAACATTATTTACCATCTTAGCTTTGGGGTTATTATTAATAATATTATAAAGAGGTAAAATTGTTTTGTTTGTTTGTATGTAGGGGGTAATCTGTGGAACTACTGAACCGATTGAAAAATTAGTTTTACTAATAAAAACCTACACTATCCTTGAGTAACAAAGTCTAGATTTAATTTTGATTTAAGGGTTAAAACGACCCCTAAAACAATAAATATTAATTGTTATACTTTCCTTAAAGCTAGACAGCTGAAATGTTGTGCATTTATTTTTTACAAGTTACATAGAAAAATAAACTAGATTTGCATTTTGTCGCGTGCTGCTAAGGGGTGAAAATGTGATAACAACCCCCTTAAACAATACAAATTAATTGTTATATTTTCCTTAAAGTTAGTGGGCTGAGAATTTGTACATTTATTTCTTACAACATACATAAAAAAGTATCATAGATTGACATTCAGGGCCGGATTTCCCAATAGACCCGGGCCTATGGACGCAAGCTCCCAGGGGGCGCACGGCCGAGAGAAAAAAATTTTTTAAAAAAATATCTAGAAATAAAAATAAATAGCCACAACTTAACATATTTTTTGAATTGATTAAAAAAATCATTGACCCTCCCCAGCTATCGTCCATTCTACTGTACATCTATTGCCTTAAGAAAACATAAAAAATATATAGTTTTACTTTATATCACAGTTTTTTTGTCACGTTATCAAATACTTCATGTAAGCTGTGTTTCTGAGATTAAACCTATTTTATAATGTATTACAGAGTTTTTTTTTATTTATTTGCCCAATTGACTAAATTGAACAACCTATGTTATTAACATAGCAATGGCCATGCTTTGTTGCGGGAATGCTCTGCGGGTTGGATCGTTTTGTTTCAGTCCCACAAACGTGAGCTCACTATAAATTACTAAAAGTGTTTTAAGACGGCATTTTGTTAAGCCCAGAACCAAGTAGATTACTCAAAAAACTTGCAATGATAAAATTGCATCGTGGAGTGGTGTTTAAGCAATTAACATACAGGCCTGATATAATTTTTTAATAAAGGTTTTTGGGGAAGTAACTTTAACCAGACTAGGGGGCGGAAAAAATTATTGGGCCTAGGGGCGCCAAAATGCTAAATCCAGCCCTGTTGACATTTTGTCGCGTGCTTCTAAGGGGTGAAAATGTAGTAAAAATGTTGATTGTTATACTTTCCTTAAAGCTAGAGAATAAACCCTTAGTAAATTATGAAACCACTACGTTACACCCTAATTAAAATAAAAAAGCATATAAGAATTTGATAGTAGGACCTATTTATTTAAAATAACCTATTTGCATTTGCTTTGACGCGAGTCACCGCTGGTTTCTCACTAGTACAGTACTTATCTTTTTGTTTGTCTTTTTTAAGATCATTAAACTAAAGATAAGACTAAATATTTGGGGTCGGGGCTGATTCTATATCCTACATTCTTCTATATTATATTACGAAGAATCATATTTTAAATCATAAAACATAATAAATTAATTAAAAAAGAGTCTAATACTTGAACTAGTTATTGAATGTGAAATACAAGTGAATGTAATTATACGTTTCGATGAATCAATTTATAGAATAATTTTGTAATTTAGCTATCAGTGTTTGAGTTTAATTATAATTGGATAAAATCTCTTGGAAATGAATTAATTTGACCAATTAAGTGGACTTATTTCTCTACTGCAGCGCAATCCTCATTCAATCATTTTAACTCCCTCATGAATCGTGCTCCCCTTTTTTTGGTACGGATCAATTTCTTCTTTTTTTTTTCCATTTCCACTTATATATTACTACTTTATTATCAGTTACGCCATGAAAATTGGATATTTCTTAATATTTATATTTGTGTTAATATTTATAGTAAAAATGTGTTTGATTATAAAATTCTATAAAAAGAATGCACACGTTGACGAGTGTCGATTTGATTTTATGAATTTTAGAATATTATTATTGGAACGAAGTCCTTAATTAACGCGGGTTGCGGTAGAATAGAAAATGTAACGCGTAACAAAAAAGAAAGTGTTATATTGATTGATGGTTGCTATTGCAATGACAAATATAAAATACGAGTAACGAAAAACCGTTACCAAATTATCAATTTTGTTATCAACTGGTTACTAAGGCAAAGCATGTAAATACATTCGAGGAACATGCATTTTGGTTCATCAATTTAAATTAAGAGACGATCGGTTCCGTCCGGCGTAGTTCAGATATTATCGTCAAGCGCTGAAATACATTCAATAAACACACAATGTTGGTACATCAGTCTAGGCCTAACCTAAAATTATTGTGCGTATATTTAATTTATTTTACCTGCCTTAACGGCAACATACATACAATAATTTTAGGTTAGGCCTAGAAAGTAATTTTAAGTCTAGGCCTAACCTTGAATTACTGTAGTAGCCTATATTGCCGTTAAGGCTGGTAAAAAAAGATTTAAGAAAAGGCTTGATGAACTTCGTCCCACGACCGCACACATTCACTTTTTAATAAACGTGCGACTATTTGCCTACTACTCTTCAATTCACAGTGCATTGCGTGCTTCGCACGCCAACCACCGTATTGGCAGTATTTTCAACACACAGTACATTGCGTGCTTCGCAC
>JAGFPH010002395.1:28416-40110 GCA_018207615.1 Philaenus spumarius | reverse complement strand
GTTTTGAATTTTCAAACAGTGGGAATATATCGAACACTATAAAAAAAAAATGGAAACCTAACACGTTCACTGCTAAGGACGCACATGTGAGCTTGACAATGAACACTATGAGTGCATCGCACGTCAATCCCCGTATTGGGAGTATTTTCAATACATAGTGCATTGCATGCTTCGCACGCCAACCCCCGTATTGGGAGTATTTTCAATACACAATGCATTGCATGCTTCCCACGCCAACTCCCGTATTGGGAGTATTTACAATACATAGTGCATTGCGAGCTTCGTACGCCAACCCCCGTATTGGGAGTATTTTCAATACATAGTGCATTGCATGCTTCTCACGCCAACCCCCGTATTGGGAGAATTTTCAATATACAGAACATTACGTGCTTCGCACGCCAATTTTAAGCCCATGTGCTATGGGACGCACATGTGCGTCCGCTTTAAAATATTAGTGATTATTACGTAGAAAGGTTCAAAAATAAAAAATAAAATAACCTTTTAAAATAACCGTAATAAAAATAAGGTTTTAATTAGTACGCAACTAGATAGTAAATTCTCCCATTGCAGATATTGACATATTACTGTAGTACATTTACTTGACATGGGGGCGCCGGTGAGGAGTCCGATTGCAAGGTCCTCTCGTTAAGAGGTCAAAGAATGAAAGCAAAACTAATGATTTATTAGTCGAATGTTTAGAAGTCAAGAACTTGCAATGGAAGAGATTCGTTAGCTAAATTATTATCGTGTGTTGTCAAAAATATACTATCGGGCATCTGATCAAAATATTGATAAGAGCAGGCCAACCAAAACATAAAATCGGATTAGAATAGTACATTTTTCAGTACTTTAAACAAATATACTACGGGCAATTCTATAACCTTTTCTTAGTTGTGTATATAGCTTGACTTGCAAGCTAATCTTACACCCCATGATAAGCTACGATTGATTCTCACAAAGTTTCGAGCTTTCAAATAAACTCAAAATAACAAATACATTAAGGTAAATTACAAACTCAAAAGTACAAATTGGATTACATCGGAAGTACTTATTCACGTGACAAAATATTTCCTCTACCATATTAGAGTAACAATAAGGCAGAGCATGACATACAGTGATTAATTGTGTTGACAAATGCCAGTGCCATCTAACAATTAACATAACTAACACTTGTTGTATTTCCTCTCATTAAGATTAATAATATACTACCATTTTGTATTTTGCAGTATGAGCGAAAATAGTATCTAGACTACGAAAACTTAACAAATTACAAATAAATCAAAACATGTGGTAACTAAAAAACCGTACTTTAAAAGAAACTCAAACTCTTTGGGCACCTAGTACCTCTACATCTGGGGCTCTATAAAGTATCGACTACTACTTTTAACAATATAGATGGTTTACAATAAATATTACTTTAAATGAGCAATTCTTGTATCTATCTTTGTATCTGACGCGGATCTCGAAAACGGCTCTAACGAATTCAAAGAAATTTGGTATTTAGGTGTAGTTTTGATTTTTAAGTACACCCATACAGTTGTATTTCATGTAAAAACGCAATTTTTTGAGAAAATCTAATTTAAAAGTTGAAAAATTTTAACATAGGGTCTTATGGGTGGCCATGTTGGTTACAAAATAAGGAGGACATAGTAAATAAAGCGACCAAAACAGCTGTTTATAAACAAGCAAATTTATACTGTTTTATCAGCTGTTCATTGAATAGTTTTTAATTACTGTTAAAAAAAGCTAATTTATACTGTTTCAGCATGTTGGAATTAGAATAAATTGGGCCTGATTTAACAATTTATGTTGTCAAAAAAAAAGGTAAACTTGGCAAAGATGGATACATTTGAATAGTCAATTTTGTAATATAAGCCTGGCCATTTCTGAAACATAGTATTGAGGTTATGTCAATCCTGCAATGATTTTTACTACCGGTATATTTATGCCTGGTTTCAAAACTTTAGTTGACAGAAGATAGTAGAACTAGGACTAAAATCGTAACGAAAGCCTCTCACGTTTCTAAAGCATGTATTTCAGGTTATAATTAATCTTGTAATTGCTGTTAATATATTTAAGCCTGGTTTCATTATTTTACAAACCTATATACAAACGAGCCAAAGATTAACGAGATTCTTTAGTGAATTTTCCAACTGCGAGCGAAGCGAAGCAGCCATCTGATGCCTAAGGCCGAGGCGGGGTTGGGACGCGAAGCGTCCAGGGACAGAGCCCGTAGTAAATATTTAAACGCTAAATATTTCATTTAGTTTATATTTGATTTCAGTTTAATTAACGCAATAGATTAAAAACCATTTTACAGATAAAAAAAATCTCTTAACTTTAGTTTGTTCTAGAGGTGTCTGTACCGTGGTTACTACATTACGTGAAAACACAAAGGGTGAATAAAACATTATGTAGGGGTACGTTCAACAGATATATTTGGAGTGCAGGAAACCTACTTCATTTTAAAACTAACATTCAAATGATCGTAGACAGAAATCAAGGCAAGCATGACGCATTCAAACAAAATTGTATTAGATATCAATCAAAACTTTTTGTCTCCTTTCTTAAAGATAAAAATGTTTTACTACCTCTAAATAATATATAATAATAATAGAACTTACGAAATTAAAACAGATATACATTGCTAATTACTAACAGATTGAAAAAGCCTACATATTCAGCCTACATATTTTAATGTTTGTATTGAAGATCAAAGGTTAAGAGTAGAGTTAAGCAATCAGTGTGTGAAATATTATTCAAGGTTTGTGAATTTCAATAGCTCACACGCCGACAATGAACCATACGAGTAAATACATTTCTTTATAGAACTTCATCATATTGCACGATGAACATACATGGAGTATTATAAGTTCGGCAACATTTCTCTCCAAGTAAATTACAAAACAATATACGTGAGAAGTTTTGCTAAACAGTGCTACCAACTATCAAATATAAATGGGAAACTTTTAGTTTTGTATTACACCAGTAACCAATTACTGTTTTCATATCTGCTGTTGGTATTACTGTTCCTATCTCATTACAGAATTAGCCTACTCCATTGAAAAAAATCTAAAATACAACTAGAATAACAATCGCCTTACTATGAAACGTGAGTAGATAAGTGTATTATAAAATAAGAACTTAAATAAAGGGCTGAAGCTATTCCTTTAATATCTTACATCAACTAAAACAGAACAATAATATTAACCAGGCTATTGAATTTCTGATCATTTAGAATTCCTTCAAACTTTATTACATACTAGCTGACCCGTACGGAGTTGCCCGTGGTTGTTGGTATTTTCAGTCTTTTTGATGTAATTGTAATTCTTTTTAAGTGTTCGTTGAATACCTGTGCGTATCCTACTGTGTTCATGAAAAAAAGTCTACGCTATTTAGGAAAGCACTGAAAATTGTACTCCTGTAAACTACTATCTAACATGAAAAAGCTTTAAATATATCGTTTTAATTTGTAGTTTTTACTAAGTTCCACTTTCACTTAATTTCATTGACAATGTTGCGAGCACCTACGGCCTTAGAGGAAGCTACGTACCAAATTTCATTCCAATTCGTTCTTATAGGGATTTTTAGTAACTTTGACCCCCCTCCCCAAACTACCCTAAAATTTCGAATTTCTTTTAACCCTTTCTTAGCGAGGGTTTAAATTAGCTGGGGGTCGTAGAAAAGATATTTGAATCACTTTGTAACATCCGGATGTAACATTAATTTAGGATGTAACAAACTGGTTCAAATAGAGTTTGTAATTTTAAATGTATTGGCCTAATTAGTATAAGATATATATTGTTTAGTATTTAAATATACAATATACAGTATATATCAAAATAAAGCTACGAATGTGATATTTTAATGGCATTTAGTTTAATCATAGATCATGAATAATAAATAGACCTTGCATCCATACGGGGGCTGTGTGCCGGAAAAAAGGTTGTCGCGAAAATAGTACATGATCGCGCCGCGAGGTAGCGCTAGGGAGAAACCATTGGTAGCATTGGTGTTTCAAACAGCTTCCTTCGTTTCCCCAATACATAGCGCCAAAAAAGTCGAATTTCCAGTGGAACAAAATATTGCATTGGATCGGAGTTCTATTAGGTTATCCAAATACAATGGTTTAATTCAGATGGTTTGTTTAGTTTTCAATAAAATATGTTTAAACTCGTGTATGTTTATGGTTATGCATGGTGTCAAATAATTTGTTTGTTATTATTATTATTGATAGCGAAAATATGTTTTGAAAAGTATTAAAATCTTCATAGTTATGATATATTTTATATAAACAATATTTTAAGCAGCATATCTCTAAGTAGGTCTATATAGATATTTAATAACCAATAATTATAATTCTGTAAGCATTTTTATTTGTGTTTGTTTATAGTTTTTCAATCTAACCTTAAAAAGCTGTTGGTTTTTAAGAGCATTTTAAAGTGATTATAAATTTGCTAAGTACTGTTGCTATGGTAATACATGTAAACAAACATATAAGCTTTTTATACGAACAGCTGTTTTTGTGAGCTATGGTTTTGAGTTCATACAATAAATGCTACCAGTTTCTTCCAAATTTGAAACTTTTTCGGGAAGCTTTTCAAACTTTTCTTTACGTATAAACCTTCTATGAACTACTACAAACATTTTAAGACAAAAATTAGCCAAATCGGTCCAGCCGTTCTCGAGTTTTAGCGAGACTAACGAACAGCAATTCATTTTTACTTTCTCCACCCTATACGTAGTATATGGAGAAAGTATTGTTTTCGTCCAAATTTTCGAATTTGAATTTTTAGTGGAATTTTCCGTTTTGGTGTTCCCTGAACCCCATAAAAAATGTTTAGTGGAATTATCTGTGTTGGTGCTCCCTAAACCCAAAAATATTTTCAGTGGAATTATTTGTTTTGGTGCTCCCTGAACCCAAAAAAGTGTTTTTTTGGTGATGTCTGTCCGTGTGTCTGTTAGGTTGTGTACAGATCTGGAGACCATACCAACGGTCCGATTTTGATGAAATTTGGTATGTAGATGTAGTTCTGGAATATCTCCAGGGTTTTTTTTTCAAATATTTGATTTTTAAGGTGTTTTACCCCCCAAAAATGGCCAAAAAACGAGAAAAATCAAAATTTCTCAAAAATGGCTCTAACGATTTAGATAAAATTTGGCTTATTTGTAGCCCTTAATGTACCTTACCATATGCAAAAAACCGCATCTTTCTAAAAATTCCGTTTAGATAATAATAATAATAACTAATTTTTGGGTTTTTGACCAAAAAGGGGGTTGTTTTTCAAAATTTTTCAAAACTTTTTTCGTGCTTCTATACAGGCCTAATTGACATGTTTGGTGCAAATTTTTTCAAAATCGATCGAATAGTTTAAATAATAATAATAATAATTATTATTATTATTATAATATAATATGGATCACAAAATATACAAGGATCTAATATTTTCCATGGTATCATTTTCCTACTTTTGCAATTCTAAATAACCACCTCCTATGCTACTCTTGGGAAGGTATTAAGTTTCAACTGGGAGAAAGTATGTGGCAGTTATCTGGGTACCGTTTATTATATATATAGATTTATAGCATTTTTCTCCCACAGTATCTCTCTATATAAAAATGAATGTTCGTTTCTTAGTGCCTTTGCCCTCTATAGACTCAAAAACTATTCGACCAATTTCACACTTTATCCATATCATTGCCAGGAGTGTTTGGATGTTGTATTACAATAATTACTACAGTGTAAGGGGTTGAAACGGGGTTGCTACTCCTATAAATTAAACTAACTTCCTACAAGCTATAAAGCTAAAATTATGTAATATTACTTTTAAGTGATATATAAAACTATTTGCAATTTGATTAATTAATTCAAAGGGAAGGAATGGAATAACGACCCTTAAAATTAAAGAGTAATCCACTTACTTTTTATATATTTCAAAAACTACTCAACTAATTTCACTAAAATTTCACAATTTACACGTATTACTATCAGAATTTTTTACAGAATATAGTAGTTACTACCAAAAATAGATTTAAGTAGATCTCATGCAATAAAAATAAATTGTACTGAACTCCTAGAAACTATAAAGTTAAAATTATTTAATATAATTCTTATCCGATATGAACAATCATTAAATTTGCAATTCGATTACTCAAGTCAAAGGGATAACTACACTTGAAGTTAAATCAAGCAGTAGCGAAGCATTGTCGGGTCCACGAGTAAGAAATATATTTAACCTGATTTAGTATTTGGTAGCCTAGACAATGTAATATAACTGTGTCAAATTTAGTTTAACCACGGTATTTCGTCCACTGTTTAAGTTGTACTAACAAACAACGCATACTTGTGTTAAATATTTACCGTAAGGGAGACTACAGTAAACTAATTAGGATATCAGAGAAGCTTACATCTTGGCTAAATTTTGTCAACAGAACTTAACCTTTCTTCTTGTTGTAGTTTGCATAGTATATTATTAAACATAACAAAGCAGTAGGTAGGCCTATTGCAATTTTATTTATGTTAGGGCAATACAGTGGGAGTAATCAATCTTCGTGAATACTATAAAGCTCAAGAAGTATATATCCAACCAGATGAAGATCGAGGCTCTACATCTGCGAACTAAATATAACCGGTTGTAGAAAGTTCTGAACTCAAGAGATATTAGCCGATGAAATATAAATCTCTTAAAACTTTTACTTCTAGCATTAAACCAACAATATCAACAAAAATCTAAACTTGAAATATTAAACTTTAATATTACTAACTAAACTTAATACTTTAATAATAAACTTTAAATAAACAGCTGTGCCTCGCTAACATACTCAAAGAGTGAGCATGAAAGGGTTCTGTCACTGTATGTAAACAGTGTAAGATTTAAAAAAACCAGTAAGCAGCACTGCCGCATTACTATAGCCGAATTTTCTTATCAGGAAATAACTAGTATTAAATAACGGGAGTTTCCTATGAGTTTTGTTCCTTGTTCCGGGAACTGTTCCAAAAATACCTTTGCACAGGATTATAGTAAATTTAATTGCCTTTCGAATGATATAGCTCACAAATTGTACTTGGGTTTATGAGTGGGAGAAATTTAGTAATTACCTTACATTGACTACGCAAAAAACATTTATCAGGAGCTTCTTATCAATTGTGTTCTTTGTTCCGGGGACTGTTCCTGAAATACCTTTGCACAGGATTGTAGTAAATTTAATTACCTTCGAATGTTATAGCTCAAAAATTGCACAAGGGCTTATGAGTGGGAGAAATTGTTCAAAAACCTTACACGGATAATGAAAAGATCATTTATCAAGAGCTTCCTATAAATTTTGTTCCTTGTTCCGGGGACTGTACCTGAATTACCTTTGCACAGGAATGTAGTAAATTTAATCACCTTTCGAACGATATAGCTTAAAAATTGCACACGGCCTTATAAGTGGGAGGAGTAATGCAATTTCCTCGCTCTAACCTTGCCATTTTGGTTTGTATCGAACAAGCCGCCATTTTGTGTCAAATCGAAAAATAAAAAAATCAGTGTCTGGGAAATCCTACAAGGACCCTTCCACTAAAACTTCAGCTATTTTGAAGCATATTTACTACCATTTTATCAAGGTGGGAAAACCCCATATAGCCTACTTATATACCCTTAAATCCCTATCCAAAAACGAGTAATCGGTATAACTCCGCCATTTTGAATCGGATCGAAAACAAAAAAAAGTGTATCTGAAGAATCCTACTAGGAATCCCTTTCAGCAAAAAATCAGCAATTTTGAAGCATATTTACTTACACTTATCAATTCGGGAATAAAACATATTTATATACTACATATAAACCTACTACATATATATATATATATATATATATATATATATATATATATGTATATACATTAATGAATTTTGGGTATCGTCTCCAAATGGTCTGAAACGGATAGAAACGAAGTTTTACCCGCCTCCGACAAACCGTTTTCAAGTTGGGTCGAGTGTAATATTTTCTTCAAAAATTCGGCTAATTAAAAAATATAAACTTTAAACTGTAACATTTCCGGTTTTTAATATAACAGCATTCTTGAAGTGAAAACTTCTTTAGGTGCGTTAGGCACTTTTTTGCGTGAGGAAAAATAATTCAACCGAGTAACATTTAATATAACAGCTGATTTCACCCACCATCTGTAAACCCAGTGTATATTATAGTTTGAGGTTATGTTTACAACTTCAATCGTTATAATTTCTTGTGAAGTTGATTTTATTAAATATGAGTTCTAGAACTAATGTATTTTATAATACATTATAATATTTGCTTTGAGATTATAGACTGTATATAAATATAACCTTTTATCATAAAAATATTCGTTTATACAAATTTGAAGAAGAAATACCTATTCGTTTAACTTAATATAACAGCTGATTTCACCCATACTCTGTAATACGCAAACAAAACCTAGCGTAGATTATACTTTGGTGTTATGTTTACAACTTCAATCAATAATATAGCCTAAGTCTTGTGAAGTAGATTCGTTTAAATAATATGTTTTAATGTATTCTATAATACTTTATAAGATTTGCTTTGAGGTTATAAAATGAATAATATAAATACAACCTTTTATTATCAATGTATTCAGTTATACAAATTTAAAGAAGAAATACTCATTTGTTAAACTTCGAAAACATTCGTACATCTTCATGTAACATATAAACATATTCGATTATTAATTTCTTCACTATAATATTAACTAGTGGACCCGGCAATGCTTCGCTATTGCTTGATTTACCTAACCTAAAATTATATTCAGTTTTTGATCCAAATCACTTGTTGATCAAAACCAGCTGTTGATCAAAATCAGCTGTTTTAAGCTTTTCATACGAACAGCTGTTTTTTGTGCCCCTGATAAAATCAAAAGAAATCTTTCTTCTTCTTCCTTAAGATTGACCTTCTATAAGATTAACATTGAAACTTTGAGGGCCACTGGGGCGTATCCCTGAGGACCGATATAAATTATAATGGGATTCTGCTCATGTACAGGACACTACCTTTCTAACGGTATGAGCGAATTTCTCCTACGATGCACACAAGCTGAGAAAAAAGGACGACAAGTTTTGTGCTTGCCTATTAATATATACATAACTTCTAAATCATTTGATCTATCAATATGAAATAAAAGGCAATTAAAAGATAATATTTGTATCTTTCTTTAAATATATATAATAATATACATAAACACAAAATCTTAAAAAATATTCCTACAGTGTTATAGTCCTTATAATTGTACACATTTACCGAGTTAAAAATTCCCTGTCTGCATAGTTAGGTAGGCCTAGATACAGTTTGTTGTTTAAATAGCATTTTGTATAAAAAATGATGTACTGTATTTCTGATGTTTATCTACTTAATTCGCCTGTATTTTTTCATGGGGATTTACTAGTACCGGTAATATACAGAGTGTTCCTGAACTCTCAGGATCCCTTTTGTGGATTTGTTCCTGGGATCCAGACAAACATGTTTCACAATATATGGGTCTTCGGTGCTTATTTTTTCGTCTGTCTGTCTGTATGTGTTTTTTACAAAATACTTAATATTCTTGGAAGTAGAAAAGATATTGTGTTCAAACTTTGTATACCTATTTGTTGCGTAACTTTTTATCACTGTACAAAAAATTAGAACATTATTTTAAATATTTTCAAAATGGCGACTGTTTATAATTTTTAATGTCAAATATCTCAAAAACCGCTTACTTTACGAAAAAATTACAAGAGACAAAAAATTTACTTTTTTAATTAGGTACAAACACAACGGTTTTTTTTATTTTGTCTGTAGCTCAAAGGATGACAAAGATATTGACAAAAAAAAAGGAAAATTGTATTTCTTGGTAGTTGTCAACAATACCCAGAATTGCTCTAGAAACAAAATATTTTAAAGTTATTATGAGCTAAAATAATAAGTTATTTCGATAATGTTCCGAGCACTTTTTGAGCTGATTCCACTAGCAAAAAATAATGAAAAAGTTCATATTATATTCATAGGTCCGGAAATGCTTCGTTAGAGAGTTACAGCTGGCGAAAGATCTCACCCGTGTTTCAGATTACTCACAGAAACGAATCCCTATTGAAATATGT
Source organism: Philaenus spumarius (assembly GCA_018207615.1). Taxonomy (NCBI): domain Eukaryota; kingdom Metazoa; phylum Arthropoda; class Insecta; order Hemiptera; family Aphrophoridae; genus Philaenus; species Philaenus spumarius. The sequence goes on along the minus strand of JAGFPH010002395.1, from coordinate 30,002 downwards.
ATGCCGTTAATTAAGGTGTAAAATTTATTTTAATTTACTTAAAATTAGCAGATAAATTTAATAAAATCGGTTCATGTTCAGTAACTGCAGTAATGTTGCGATATTTGACCCAAAACGCATTAAAATATTTTGTTTCTAGAGTAATTGTGGGTATTGTTGACAACTACCAAGAAATAAAAATTTCCTTATTTTGTCAATATCTCTGTCATTCTTTGAGCTACAGAAAAAATAAAAAAAACATTGTGTTTGTCATTAAAAAAGTAATTTTTTTTGTCTCTTGTAATTTTTCGTAAAGTTAGCGGTTTTTGAGATATTTGACATTAAAAATTATAAACGGCCGCCATTTTGAAAATATTATATTTTTATTACATCTATTATTAAATGCGTTGGGCACTTTTCTTTAGCTGTCGTACCAGGCTTACTTCAGGTAAATAAGTAAAAATTTATATAGCTGTCGTGCCCGGCTTCGGTCAGGTAAATAAGGAAAACGTAATACAGCTGTCGTACCAGACTTCGGTCATGTAAATAAGGAACAGATGGTTATATATTATTTGACATACATAAGTTAAATAAAACAATTTATAGATGTCGTACCAGAATTAGTTCAGGTAAATAAGTGAAACTTTTTTATAGCTGTCGCACCAGTATTCGGTGTAAATAAGGAACACATTTTTTTAGCGGTCGTACCAGGCTTGGTTCAAGTAAATAAGTAAAACTTATTATAGCTGTAGTGCCCGACTTCGGTCAGGTAAATAAGAATAACTTATTATAGCTGTCGTACCCGGCTTTGGTCATGTAAATAAGGAACAGATGTTTATATTTATCATACCAATTTTTTTATAGCTGTTGTACCCATCTTAGTTCAGGTAAATAAGGGAAACTTTTACAGCTTTCATACCCAGCATAGTTCATGTTTTATAGCTGTTGTACCCGACTTCGGTCATGTAAATAAGAAACAGATGGTAATATTTGAAATACATAAGTTAAATAATTTATAATGTCGTACCAGACTTAGTTCAGGTAAATAAGTGAAACTTTATTGAGTATGTTAGCCAGGCACAGTTGCCCATCGTACCCAGAACAAACCTCCGAGTATTCAGAATTTGTTGTGCAGTTCGTATTGAGTATGCTAGCGAGGCACAGTTGCCCATCGTACCCAGAACAAACCTCCGAGTATTCAGAATTTGTTGTGCAGTTCGTATTGAGTATGTTAGCGAGGCACAGTTGCCCATCGTACCCAGAACAAACCTCCGAGTATTCAGAATTTGATGTGCAGTTCGTATTGAGTATGTTAGCGAGGTACAGTTGCCCATCGTACCCAGAACAAACCTTCGAGTATTCAGAATTTGATGTGCAGTTCGTATTGAGTATGTTAGCCACGCACAGTTGCCCATCGTACCCAGAACAAACCTCCGAGTATTCAGAATTTGATGTACAGTTCGTATTGAGTATGTTAGCCAGGCACAGTTGCCCATCGTACCCAGAACAAACCTCCGAGTATTCAGAATTTGATGTGCAGTTCGTATTGACTATGTTAGAGAGGCACAGTTGCCCATCGTACCCAGAACAAACCTCCGAGTATTCAG
>JAGFPH010002395.1:9980-20087 GCA_018207615.1 Philaenus spumarius | reverse complement strand
TTTAGGTAAACCTGATTATAACACGTTCACTGCTAAGGACGCACATCAGAAGCGGCCGACGCGTGCTTCGCACTCCAACCCCCGTATTGAGAATATTTTCAATACACAATGCATTGCGTGCTTCGCAAGCCAACCTGCATATTGGGAGTATTTTCAATACACCATGCATTGCGTGCTTCACATGCCAACCCCCGTATTGGGAGTATTTACAATACACCATGGATTGCTTGCTTCACACGCCAACCCCCGTATTGAGAGTATTTTCAATACACCATGCATTGCGTGCTTCACATGCCAACCCCCGTATTGAGAGTATTTTCAATACACCATGCATTGCTTGCTTTGCACGCCAACCCCCGTATTGAGAGTATTTTCAATACACAATGCATTGCGTGCTTCACACGCCAACCCCTGTATTGAGAGTATTTTCAATACACAATGCAATTACGTGCTTCGCAAGCCAACCTGCATATTTTGAGTCTTTCAATACACAATGCATTTCGTGCTTCGCACGCCAACCCCCGTATTGGGAGAATTTTCAATACACAATACATCGTGTGCTTCGCACGCCAATTTTAAGCATATGTGCGTCCGCTTTAAAATATTAGTGATTATTACGTAGGAAGGTTCAAAAATAAAAATTAAGTAATTTCTACTCATTTAGGCTATAAATATAAAAAATAAAAGGTTAGCCCCTATCATAGGAAATACGAAATTTGCGTAGCAGTATTAATGAGTTTCCCATTTTTAAACTACACTCCTGAACTAATTGCACCTAATGTCAATAAACTGTACATGTAACTAGTCAGTACAATCACAGTGAAAAGTTGTATACAACTTGACCACGTTTATTATAAAAGCCAAACATCCACGTAATAAAAGTAGTACTTAGTGCAATAACAGACCAGAAAAAAATAAAACTTTTCACGAAATATAAAAATACAAAAAATAGTTTTTCACTTGGTCAAAGATTATGGTTAAGATTGAAACTAGGCTACGTTTTGCAAATTTGAAATTCAGACTCTAAAGATATACATTTTGAAAGCAATACGTTTTCCATAAACTTGTTTCTAAATTTGTAACTAACATACCGAAAGCATCTATTCTACGGATGCTATAAATCATGATAGTGTAAAATAAGATGTTTCAATACTATATAAAACCTTTTAAATATCTCTCTGGATTGTTTTTGCATTTTAAAAAACTTTTAAATTTAAAATGTACTTTTGATGGTGCATTTCACTAGCCGTGGCTTATCGTTATTTCTTCTCAGTAAGATAAATGCCACCATTAGAACTGGTTACGCTTCCAAGAGCTGTGAATAACCTATAAATCTTAGTTGCTCACAGTGTGAAAAGTATAGTTTCCTTTCTTCCAGAGGTTAAAATTAATTCCAGTTATGAAAAAATAAAAACATTATTAGCGAAAGTGTTGAAATATGTTTAAGGTTTGGATGTATTATATTTCAAAATATCATTTGCTGTGGGTTCAAGATGACATTTTAGTTTAAACACTGTTTATGGTGTTGTCAGTTTCACCCCATAGTTGAATACAATTATGTAATAAGCTGGTTGAAGCAATCCTGTTTACTAGTAATTCTTATTAACACGTTCACTGCTACGCAAATTTCGTATTTCCTATGCCAGGAGCTGACCTTTTGTTTTTTTATATTTACTAGGGGCTCTGCCCCTGGACGCTCCGCGTCCCAACCCCGCCTCGGCCTTCGGCCTCAAATGGCTGCTTCGCTTCGCTCGCAGTTGGAAAGTTTTACCTAATCTAAAAAAAACTGGTAGTTGTGAAGAATTATAATAAAAACTGATTCTAATAATTAGCCCGATTGGTGTTTTGGTTCATTGTAGGCCCACCCTAAAATTATGTTCAGTTTTTGATCCAAATTAGCTGTTTTATATATAATAGGTTTGTAACAGCCAATGTTTTAATTGAATTAAAATATAGTTAGCATTTTTCGTTGATTTTTGTTTGTGTTTGTTTTTAGTTTGTCAATTTAACCTCAAAAAGGTAATACTCTTCAAATTTTCTAAGTAATGTTGTTCATTACCATTAATGAAAGTAAACAAACATGATGTGTTGCTAAGTTTTTTATACGAACAGCTGTTTTTGTGCCCCTGATAAAATCAGCTGTTTTTGATAAAATCAATAGAAATCTTTCTTCCATAAGATTAACATTGAAACTTTGAGGGCCACTGGGGCGTAGCCCTAATGTCCTAGGACTTCGGTAAATGGCCTAAAACCTTCCCAAGGTTAGCCTGTGTTACTATGCAAAATTTCAAAGCAATCGGATGGACGGTATATGAACGCAAAGTGGACAAAGAACCAAAAAAAACCCCCCCATAAGGAATACACAGCAGAAATTTGCATTTGATTATAACGTTTGTAAGGCGAAAGATACATGATTTGTAATGCTTGATGACATATCTGTGAATGATTACCTGCAATTAAAAAAAAAAATAAAAATAAGGAAATCGGCCGGATAGAATGGCCGTACTGACTGCCACAAGTTTTCATAAATTCTTTTAATATATAGATAGTCTAAATGAGTAGAAATTACTTTATTTTTTATTTTGAACCTTTCTACGTAATAATCACTAATATTTTAAAGCATCCATAGCACATATGCTTAAAATTTGCATGTGAAGCAAGCAATGGTCTGGGTTTTGAAAATTCTCCCAATACGGGGGTTGGCGTGCGAAGCATGCAATGCATTGTGTATTGAAAATACTCTCAATACGGGGGTTGGCATGCGTAGCACGCAATGCATTGTGTATTGAAAATAATCCCGATACGGGGGTTGGCGTGCGAAGCACGCAATGCATTGTGTATTGAAAATACTCTGAATACGGGGGTTGGCGTGCGAAGCACGCAATGCATTGTGTATTGAAAATACTCCCGATACGGGGGTTGGCGTGCGAAGCACGCAATGCATTGTGTATTGAAAATACTCTCAATACGGGGGTTGGCGTGCAAAGTACGCAATGCATTGTGTATTGAAAATACTCCCAATAAGGGGGTTGGCGTGCGAAGCACGCAATGCATTGTGTATTGAAAATACTCAAAATACGGGGGTTGGCGTGCGAAGCACGCAATGCATTGTGTATTGAAAATACTCCCGATACGGGGGTTGGCGTGCGAAGCACGCAATGCATTGTGTATTGAATAAACTCCCAATACGGGGGTTGGCGTGCGAAGCACGCAATGCATTGTGTATTGAAAAAACTCCCGATACAGGGGTTGGCGTGCGAAGCACGCAATGCATTGTGTATTGAAAATTCTCCCGATACGGGGGGTTGGCGTGCAATGCACTGTGCGTCGGCCGCTTCTCATAGTGTCCAGTGTCAAGCTCACATGTGCGTCCTTAGCGTGAACGTATTAACCTAATTGATTGATACTATTAGAGGGTAGTGTATATTCGCTTTGTATGCGTGAAGAGGGTAAATAGATTCAAGTTTAGTACAAGGTGCGATGGAGATACGACAAAAGTAAAGTTATATAACTTGGAAAAACTTTGTTAATTAATTGCTTAACATGAAAAGGAGGTAGGAAGTTGAAAGTAAAGTCAATGGCGGTTGGCTAGCTTCCAAATTTAAGGGATATGATTTGCTACGTGGTATCCAGTTTGTGAATTTTGTAAAACAATGGATGGCACTAGACGGCCGTAGCTGCTGATTGTAACATTTATATACTTTCACGACCTGTTGTACGTGGACACCCTGTAGAAAGAGATACAACCAAATTACAATACAAATAATATTCAACTTTGAACCAGTAATCTTTGAAATTTATTAACATTTATTTCCTGTGATTCTCGCGTGATGCAACTCGTAATAGAATTCAATTAAATACAATAATATGTAAATCTGCTGAATTGTGGCCTCAGTAGCACGACGTAGTATTTCATCCCTTACTTAAGTATTCCCAGATTATCGAGTACCAATGTCTTTATAGCACGATATTTTGCTTTAGTATCGCGTAGATTCGATGTTATGAATATTTATTTACGGATTTTTGCAATAACGTTTAAGGGCGAGTGAAATTAAAAAATTAAGTAGGTTTAGAAATAAAAAAATGGTTCATGGTTTTATGTTTGGCAGAAAGGCAAAGAAATAGTATTCATAAGAAGTTCAAAAATACATTTTATCAACGAAGATGTTTGTTTAATTATATTATATCCAAAGTTTTGTGTGCAGAATATAACATATTTTATAACTAAAACTAAAAACAAACGACACCATCGGTTCCTGTCATGGACCTAATGTTTACCATAATATCTCAGAAGACCTTTACAGGCTTCAAAAGATCTAAACATGTTACTCTTCACATTTACAGACTTCACACGAAGCATAACAAAGCTTATGCGTACATACCTACCTACTTCCAGCTCACGTTGCGTAAAATCAACATTTCTACGCAAACACTATTAAAATTAGTTTAGTTTTATTAATTTTAATATAAAATATATAAATATTTTCTTGTAAATTCAAGATTCCTAAAATTTACAAAATAATTACGTGTTATTTTTCGAAATGAGGAAAAATTCATTATTTCTGATTGCCTTACTGAACTGGTTGATTTAACTATACTTTTACTTTTTTGTGTACTTACAGCTCTCAGTCCTTTATTTTTCTATTTATTCCCTGGTGACGTACGTTTCGCCTTTTCTATTCAGGCATTTTCAAACCTACACTTCACTAGTACTTTACATTTGTTAATGCGCGTCAAGTTTTTAAAATGAAACACTTATACAAAACATTCACAAACAACATGTAACACATAACACAATACAACACTCGATAGGGACATTTAAATTGTATTCATAATTACGCGAGCCGAACGTACGTGTGGCCGCGATCGTTTTTTGCAAGCTACTGATTTTCCTTATCAGTCCAGTGTGCTACCTAGCTTAAGTTGGAGGGGGTCCATCTGAATGATTTTGTCAAATATATTGTTGGATTAGAATAAGGTTTTTTCATTTAATAATATTGTTGGGTCTATTTTAGTGTGTTTATAAATTTGGAATTCCTCCAAAACGTTCATAATAGGGCCTTTCGAGCATTTATGTAATATTTGCAGGTTTTTGTCTATATTGGTGTAACTGTGGCCTGTTTCTATTAAGTGTTCTGCAAATTTGGAAGGTTTATTATTCTTGCTGGTATTCTTATTTGGGATATGCTCTTTAAATCTGGTTTTGAAGGATCTTCCGGTTTGGCCTATATATTGCATGTAGCAATCATCACATGTTATTTTATAAATGCCGCTTGCGTCATGATGGTGTTTATATTTTTTATTTTGCGTTATCGCTTGACTTAAGTTGTTAGTTGTTCTATAGGCAAGTTTGTATCCTTGTTTTTTGAAAATTCTTGCTGCGACGTTGTCCAATAAACCATGGTAATTTATTCCAATATATTTGATTTTTTCCTCAATTGGTTGCCTTGTTTTTCCCTTCCTTCTAATTATTCTGTCTACCATATTGTGGCTGTATCCGTTTGAGATGGCTATTTGTTTAATAATATTTATTTCATTGTTGAAATCGGGTTGGTTCAGTGGTAATAATGGTAGTTGGACAGTTTTTTAATAATGCAAATATTATACTTTGTCAATAGTTGTATCTCATTTAGTTTAAGGTTGGTTTACAATAGTTATGTGGGTTAGGAGACTTTCTGTGTATGTTTCGGTAACCGAGTTACCATGGAGGGTTGATTTTTTTTTGTGTTTAACGTCCTGCTGTTTTGCACGTAAGGCTAATTGAAGACGGGACCTACAGTTTTACGTGGAATCCGAACCACAGCCAATGATGTCTGTTAAGAAACCATTTAGAAAATTATTCGGGGTCAATGGGAATTGAACCCGGAACTTTTCCATTGATGGTTGCCATGACGATTGATAAAGCATTGACACCTTAACAACCACGGCCATCGTGGCTTTGCATGGAGGGTTCAAAGTTAAGTTGGTGGGAACAGAAGTGTTACTTGCTAGCTATAGTACCCTATGTTGCCTCTATAACTTCAATTATAAACAGATTTAGTGTATAACAGCAAACGTTTTGTATTAAATAGAAACTCATTTGTAAAGCATTTTTTGATTTATTTTTTTTTTAAAACTACACATTTGATTTTTTTTGTAACAAATTTTAGGTTAGTCGAGAAAAAAACCCTATTCCCTTTTACTGGTTATTTGCAAATGAAAACAAAACATGTTTGTCTATTTTGTCCGAAACAATAACAAAAATGTTGTTTAGTTATTTTTTTTAAATGCGCGAGAAGTACCGAATCAACGTAAAACCGATTTAACGATACCCTTTGATATTAAAGTAAGTTTACGTATTATGCGGTTATATCTTGCAGCTGTTTTTACTGTTAAATTTTTAACTCTCACAGTAAAGTTGTATTTTGTAACCTACTTTTACCGCAAGGTGTCCTATCCGCTCGCGTTAGTACGTCGGATCGACCACGGGGAGCGCTAGCATCGACCTGCAGTGCACAGTACACAGTCAGTTGTAGTGGATTTCTCATCGGTGTAGGGGTTGATCAGATCAAATAAGTGTTGTGTTTGTGTGTTTGTTTAGGGGGTTGTGATAAGTTAGGGGAGGAATAGAGGTGAGTTTGGAAATCATATATTATGTTTAGTACAATAGGTTACGTTTTATGCACCGTTAAATAAATTGAATGTTTGAAACATTTATTAATTATTGTTTTCTACAAACAGTTAATGTTATTTTTTATATTATGATTTTTAGATAATTAAACTGAATCACTAAATATTCGAGTTTGCATTATTATTGTACGTAATAATGTAATAATAAGAATATTAATATATTAAAGACCAAAATATTTGTATAAACGTATCAAGCAAAGGGAGAACAAATACGCTGAGAGTTATGTTGAAAACATTACACATTTTACTTTCACCATAGTGCGTACTAACAGAAAACCCTCTTCTGTCTTAGTGTGTAGAATTTTTGCTAATTTATAAAAGATTATATAATAATAATAATTTTATTTCCAGATCTTGCATTACAATTTACCTTACAACTTTTGAAATTATACCAATTACCGCAACCAGTTATAGGTAATTTTTTTATAATAATTTTTTTTTAACATATCAATTATACAAAATAAATTAGTCAGTTCTCCAATAATAACCAATTAATCCGATACCTGTGTGTGATTCGCTGTATCACTACTTACAATCAAAACATAATACTAGTAATAAAAATTAACATTTAGACATATACTAAAATAAGAATACAAATTTTGGTATAGACAAATACGGATGAGGTGCCACGCATGAATGAGAAGAAGACCAAGATCAGAATCCTTCTCAACCCCAAAAAAGCACCAACAAAGAGATTCGTTCCGTTCTTCCTCATCGTTCGTACACTAAGTAAATCATCAATGACACTGAATGTAAACTGCCAATCTTTCACTTTCCTCGGAAAATTATCTAATTTACTAATTTGCTTAAGCTGAAGCGGAAGGTGGTTAAATACTTTGGGACCGATAAACAGAATACAAGGTTCGGTTTTATTTCTAATATTTATTAACGACAGTTTAATGCAAAATTTTCGTGGAATAATAACAGCTTTAGCCTATGACATTGCTCTGCAGTATGCAGGTAACTCTTGGGAAGCAATCCAGGAACATATTAACTTAGATTTAAAATTGTTGAATCAGTGGTGCGTTTTAAATTGTATGGTTGTAAATGCGGAGAAGACCAGGGTAGTTAACTTTGGGTATAGAGGACACAGGTATCGGGAGAGATTTGTTTTGCACCATCATTCGAGTATTGGGGTTACGGGCTGCATCTGTCCGTCTGTCGAGCAATCTGATGAAATCAAATATTTGGGTATCACTCTTGACAATAAATTAACATGGCAGTCACACACAACTAATATTAAATAAAATGAACTGAGAAGAAATATCAGAAAGTTTGATTTTCTTAGGAATATTTGTGATGGTGACTTGATGAAGGCACTCTATTACGATAATACACTCTCGTTTACAGTATGGTATAGAGTGTTGGGGTGGAGCACCAATCGCAGCTTTAAAGCCACTAATTTCAACGTAAAAATATTTCATCCGGATTGTTTCATTTAGTAACAGGTTCTCTTCGTCTTTCCCTCTCTTTGCCTGATATAAAATAATCCGCCTAAGACATCTTTTTGAGTATAACTTACTAAGAAATTTTTATAAAAGAAGTGGTATTAATGCAACCGAGCAATATTACAGGACTCGATGTCATGCACTAGGTTTTGTCTGAAGACCTAAAACTAATAAGACATGGAAGCTTATCTTATTATCTTTTTCTTTAAAAAAAACACTGCTATTTTAAATTTAAAACAGCAACTATTTTACTTTCTACGTATATTATAATAACTTTTAGTCTTTATTTCCAAAGTAAAATACTTACTGATTGAAATTTAAAATAACAGTGTTTTTTACGTTGAAAACTACGCTATTTTGACAGTGTTGATTTAATTTTGTTTTTAAAAAGCATTCTGTTTGAACGTAACGCGTAAAATTTAAGTGTGTTGGACATTGTTATTTCAATAGTATGTATTGCATATATCAAAACAACATAAACACGAAACATTGCCCTCGAAATAAATGTAATGTATAAACATCAAACCTTATTTAGACTTGTATTCTAATTCTGTAGGTTATCATTACCAACTTCCTTTATACAAGCCAACAATTGTAATACAAGTTAAAGACAGAGCATTTGAAACAATTATACGTAAGTTTCAATAAAATATAATGGAATATTTTATTGAAATGATGACTTTGAATTATTTTATTAATACTCTCTTTGTACAGAAAACAGTGGACTACTTGTGCAGTACTTAATATATGTCAGTATAAACTTCAATATGCCCATCAGTCATTTTCATAAATCTCATAAATTTCTTGCAAAATTATGAATACTTAAAACATTGTTTTTTTGATAAAAACAATGTGGGTCACAGTGGACCGTATTAGTTTTGGGCAGATTTTTTTCAACTTTTAACCGATTGGGCTACCAAAGACAGTGGAAATAACATTACAAAATATATTTCATATGACCAAATAATGTATGATTTCCTTTACTAAAAAAATCAAACCTGTTTACTAGGCCTAGGCCTACTTAGTATATTTTTCTATTACTACTATTTTATAGAATAGTAAAAAATGGAAATTAAATACAAAATTTACTAGTAGCCTACGAACAAAGTTACAGAAACAAAAAATAAATTATAAATACTGAAAGAATAGTAAAAAAAAACAAAGTTTTAGCATTAACTCAAGTAAATATTATAAAAACAAAAATGAAACGAAAAATTTCAGCCTCAATAGCAATGAACAAAATTTAAGTGGTAACATCATATCAGAGTCAATAAATATAAAATTATTTTATAAGGTTAAAAAAACAGACTTTTTTTAAGTGGTTCATGACCTAACGCACATCGTAATTTTGATAGTCAATAGAAAATTAAAGATGGTACGCTTTTCTATTATTAGCATTACAAAAAACAGGATCTGGTAAAGTTCATATTATGTCATCATTTTCTATAGTTGATTGATCAGAATTTATTCCAGGTTTTAGTCTCACGAATTTAACTTTTTAACACGTTCACTCCTACGCAAATTTCGTATTTCCTATGCTAGGAGCAGACATTTTATTTTTTTTTTGGACTAGTGCGTCCATAGTACGTAGGCTTGAAATTGGCGTGCGAAGCACGAAAAGCACTGCGCATTGAAAATAATCCTAATACGGGGGTAACCAAATTCACGTTATCAATGTTTAATATACCAGTATACAGGCCTATTCATGTACAGAATGTACGTTTATACTGTTAATCTATTTTCAAGCATTTAATGAACAGATGAGAAAAAACAAAATTCACGTTATCAATGTTTACTATACCAGTATACAGCCCTATTCATGTACAAAATGTACGTTCATACCGCTTAATCTATTTTCAAGCATTTAATGAACAGATGAGAAAAAACAAAATTCACTTTATCAATGTTTAATAATACCAGTATACAGCAATATTCATGTACAAAATGTACGTTTATACTGTTAATCTATTTTCAAGCATTTAATGAACAG
>JAGFPH010002394.1:180773-201051 GCA_018207615.1 Philaenus spumarius | reverse complement strand
TTAGGGCTACGCCCCAGTGGCCCTCAAAGTTTCAATGTTAATCTTATGGAAGAAAGATTTCTATTGATTTTATCAGGGGCACAAAAACAGCTGTTCGTATAAAAAACTTAGCAACATATCATGTTTGTTTACTTTCATTACCATAGCAACATTACTTAGAAAATTTGAAGAGTTTTACCTTTTTGAGGTTACATTGACAAACTAAAAACAAACACAAACAAAAATCAACGAAAAATTCTAACTATATTTTAATTCAATTCAAACATTGGTTGTTACAAACCTATTATATATAAAACAGCTAATTTGGATCAAAAACTGAACATAATTTTAGGGTGGGCCTACAATGAACCAAAACACCAATTGGGCTAATTATTAGAATCAGGTAATACTCGTGTAGTCTTGTCTGCGACTGTTGCAAGATGTCAATCCGTCCTCCATATTGGGGGTATATTCAACACACAAAGCATTGCGTGCTTCGCACGGCAACCTCCGTATTGGGAGTATCTTCAATATACAATGCATTGCGTGCTTCGCACGCCATTCCGCATATTGGGACCATCTTCAATACACAATGCATCGCGTGCTTCGCACGCCAACCTCCGTATTGGGAGTATCGTTAATATACAATGCATCGCTTGCTTCGCACGCCAACCTCCGTATTGGGAGTATCGTTAATATACAATGCATTGCGTGCTTCGCACGCCATTCCGCATATTGGGAGTATCTTCAATACATAGTGCTTCGCACGCCATTCCGCATATTGGGAGTATCTTCAATGCACAATGAATTGCGTGCTTCGCGGTAAAATCCACCACATGGCTTTGAACCGGGTACCTTTATGATATTTTACGTTTTGATCGATTTTGCGGGAACCAAGCGAGCTATAAGGTTGCGTAAAAAACAAAATGTGCAGAATAACGTAATACATTTGTATTTGTAGAAACAACTCTATAAAAAACGTGCTTCCGGTTGTTGGATTTTTTTGGCTAACGAACTCGTCCGAGCGACACAGACAACCAACATGTGCACCAAATTTGGACCAAATCGGACTTAAAATGCGGTCGTTAGACTTATGTACATGATTTTTAATGACACCCCAAAACGTGTTTTGGGGACAATGGTCGGTGCTCATTTGCTACTCCCGACCTTGGGTATTACTATAAGGGCCACTGTTATTGCTTATTTTTCCTATGGAAATTCGCTAATAATAAGGTTGTATTGGCATCACCAAGGGTCGCAGCCGAAGTTGGCGAGCGAAGCGAACAAGGGTAGAACTAATAGTAAATAATAAAATAGTTGTATGTTTTGATTTACAAAATACCCTAGGTTTCGTTTTTTGAGGGAATTTTATTGACATTTCATACATATACTCGAATCACTATTGCCTAAGAGTACACATAAAATACTGTTGTTAGTATTAAAATGTCAGAAAATCTCAAATTTTTCACTGTTGTTTTTTCACGCATGAATTAATGTCACGAAACGTATTGATATACAAAGTTTAAATTTTGCGTGTAGTTTTATAACGTGTATTCCAAACTACAAAAAATATTAAATTTTTTCCGACCAACCAAATCAAAATGTCCTTCATTTTAAACGTTTCAAGTTGGGCATCTCTAAAATTATAACTTCTTTTCTTAAGACTATTTTTTTTCCGGCACTTGTTTAACATAAGATTAGCCTAGAACCATAACATTTTGTTGTCCAAAACTCCGTTATTTTTGAAGTGAAAACTTCTTTAGCGGCGTTGGGCACTTTTTGCTTGGGGAAAAAGCATTGAATTCGCGACCGTTACCACTCGAGATATAGTATGTATTATATATATATATATGTATGTACGCAACGCGAATATACTACAAAGCACTTCTTATTGGGAGAGGAAAAAGCATCAAACTCGCGACCGTCACCGCTCGAGATATAGTATGTATGTATATATATATATATATGATATTTGTGTTATATGTATATTAAATACCAAAGTCAGTAAAGTCATTAATGTTTTAAATTATTTTATCCTTATTCCTCCTCCTCCTCTAATATTAGTACGGACAAAAAAATATAAATTGGTCATAGAAGTTATCACTTCCAACGTGTGGTCTTAAGCACACTATTTAATTTTTTTTTAGCTTCAGAACTGTTGTGAATTCTTCGTAAAGTCAACGGTTTTCGAGATATTCGACGCTAGAATGTTTAAATAGCCGCCATTTTGCAACGAGTAAAGGAAATCAGTAGATTGGTTTTCTCAAATTGTACGGCCCTAAGGAGCAATCAACATTTCAACTCCATCTCGTTGTAGATATGATTTTTTCGAATAGCAGCAAATATAGAAACGTATATTTAGGAGAGTGCATATAGCAAAGTTGAAATAGTTTGGCTTATTAAAAAAAAACTCTTTGGAGAAATTAAAACGTAAATATTTGTATAACTGAATTACGTTTGCTAGTACATTGTAGGCAGTACGATTTGGCACCGCTGCATTGCTCCCTTCTACGTGCAGAACTTCTGTAGGCTTAAGTTAGGCTTAACACTGGCAACATTGTCAGTCTGTTGATTGTGTTATCTAGTAAACAGAACATCGAGCCGACCAGAGGTTTGGTTATTTTATTTCAATACTTTTATGAATTCTAATTTAAATAAATGATATTATTTATTATTTTTAAGAGATAGCTTCTTGGTGTTTTTTCAAATAAATGTGCTTGAATTGCTGAAAATTGTAATATTAGTATATTCAAATAAAAGTAAAGCGTGCATGGCACTAAACCGGTTATGGAAATCTATAAATAACTGGATATGAATAAAAGAAATATATTAAGGATTTTGTGTTGTCAAAGCCATTTTGGAGTTTTCAAATTCTAAAAATGTAATTTTCTGCAGATAATTATAAAATAAATAGTTGCCATTATTTCTAGAAAACTTATTACGATTACGTTGTTGTAGAATCTAATAGTATTTCTAGGTAACTGTACACAGGTGTTTATTGACGCTATAAAGGGAAGCAGAGTGACAGAGTGGTTAAAGTAACTCGTCCCGTCTAGTCACTTCCCCGCCTTCAATACTATATCCTAAAAGATCGAATAAATTCATTGCATCACAACTATATAAATAAAAATGGAAATGTGCGTTTGTTCAAACTCGATAATCTCCGAAAGTTCTTCACCGATTGCTTTGACATTTTGACACAAACTGTCATTTGAATATAAGCGTGTTTTTATATTAAAAAAAAAAAAAAAAACTGCAGCATCTATTGAACATAAAAAAAAACAAAAAATATACTCAATATTTAACAAAAATAAACGGTACCAGGAACTGGCACACACTTTCTCACAAACACATGTAAATTATTAAACAGATTCACTGTGACTTGTAGGGGGGGGGGGGGGGGTAGAAGAGGTGATTTTTTATTAAAGTAGAAGATTAACTAATAAATATTATTATTATTACCTAGAGAGAAAACTATTCGATCAATTTCAAACAAATTTGCACCAGACACGTCAATTAGGCCTGTATAGTTGCATGAAAAAAGGTTTTGAAAATTTTGTGAAAAACAACCCCCTTTATATGACCAAAAAAAACCCCCAAAAATCAGTTGTTATTATTAGCTAAACGAGAATGTTTAGACAGATGCGGTTTTTTTGCATATGGTAGGGTACATTAAAGGCTACAAATAAGCCAAATTTTATCAAAATCGTTAGAGCCGTTTTTTTATTAAAAAAACAACTGATTTTTGGGTTTTTTTTTTATAAAAAGGGAGTTGTTTTTCAAATTTTTTCAAAATCGTTTTTCGTGCATCTATACAGGCCTACTTGACATGCCTGGTGCAAATTTGTTTGAAATCGATCGAATAGTTTTCGCTCTAGCTTTGTATATATACAGACATACATACAAACATACATACAGACAGACATTTTGTACAAACCGCCTTTTGGATTCAATGGGTCCCAAAACGGATATTTTTACAAAAATCTCAACATCGATTTTGTTTGCGATCACTATACTTTTTCTATACTATAGTATAGTGAGAAAGTAATATAAGTGCCATTACATAATATGTTTATTGACTGTAATAATAACAGTAGTCGGCTGTTTCCCATAATATTTCCATTATCAGGTGATTTCAAACTTAAAAGAACTATTTGTATATCTAACATTTAAGATACGTTTTTGTGAACAAAGCTATCTGTTAAAGCAAAAACAACAAACACTATATTATACTAGAGAAGACCCCTGCGTGCTCCGCACGCCAACCCCCGGTGCGACCTTCTAAAAACATATGTTATGTTTTATTTATAATACAAGTGTAGGATTAATAATAATCTCAAAACTAAGATGGTAAATAATGTTAAATGTTTAAATCAAATTATTTCGTGTATTTTATAACAGCAGTAATAATAAAGGTTAAAAGAACCAGTAAGGTTCAGGTCTACACTTAATCAAAAACCTAACAAAAAAGTTATAAATAATAACCTCAAAACTAAGATGGTAAATAATGTTAAATGTTCAAAACAAATTAGTTCGTAAATTTTATAATTTGAATAAATAATTCATTTCCTCCCTTATAAAAATCAATATTTACTTCCACAAAGCAGCTGTATTAGTTAGTTTCTTATTATAAACAGCTGTTTTGTATTAAAATGTTTTTATAACCTTCTGAATACTGTAATCATCGTTATTTACATCCACGAAATCAGCTGAATTAGTTTGTTTCTTATTATAAACAGCTGTTTTGTATAGAAATGGTTTTTAAATATTTTCCATGTTAATCTTATGGGGAAAACCCGACCTTTGAGATTAGCTCACGCCATTAAGGATAAGAATTTTTGACATCTAAAACCTTATTGCAAAACTACGAAATGAGACGATTTTTTTGAAACCTCAAACATTAAAATTGGTCCAGAAATAAGGGAGGAGTTGTGTTTACAAAAAACGGCTTCACGTATTATATATAAAGATACTAATATTATAAAGAGCTAAAATTTGTTTGTGTGTAGGGGATAATCTCTGGACCTACTGAACCAATTGACATTTTTTTAACCCCCCAGGGGTCGCGTCAATAATAGTTACGTGAGGAGTCGCACACGGTGGATTCCATCAGGTTTAGTAAATAATTAAAAAACATTTCTAAAAAAGATAGTTTATTGAGTAAACTGTTATTTAACATGTATTTTGTTACACAAATCAAGTTTTACAGTGTATTTCAATAAACTTTTTTACATTTTGTGTTGTGTTATAAGCATTATAAAAAAATTGTTCTTACAAGAATACGAAGATGTACGAATTTTTCCGAAGTTAAACGAATGGGTATCTCGTCTTTAAAATTGTATAAATGGATGTATATCTATATTAGCCCAGTATATAGGGGGTTTCAGCTTACATTAATTGCGGTAAAAGATTTTTTTTTCTAGGATCGTTTGGTATGGTGTGGGTATGCCAAATCTAATTTTGCGACCTCGAAAGTGGGGGGGACAACTTTTGGGGGGCAAAAAACCTCAACATTTTCGGACTTTTTCCAGTTTTTCGCTTATAACTAAAAAACAGTACATATTATGTAAAAAATAGATCTGTAGTAAATTAAGGAAGACAAAATTTTGCGTTGATTAAAAAAATAAAATTCAAAATTGGTCCAGTAGTTCAATTTTTATGGGGATCCAAAAAACAGCAAAGTTTTCCAACTTTGCCAAAAACTGTGTTTTACCCATTTTCAATGTACTGTAACTTTCCAACATCAAATTTTATCACTACCCCCCTCCATAAAAGTTGTAGAGCATCAATCCCTGAGTTAAAAAAACACCGGTTTTTTTAAATTAAGCTGATTTTGAAATTTTGTCAACTCATAAAGCAAAATTTGGGAAAACCTTAAATTCACACAATCGGGGTTTCGCTCTTTTTCGATGTATATGAGTCCGGAAATCAATTCTGAGGCTTAGGTATGTCATCTGAATGCATCTGGAAATTATTTTTAAAGAATTTTGTGAAAATTTTAAAATGTAAATAATTATTCATGACTTTTAATTGTAGTGCTGGTTTCTTGTTCACTAAATATACCAGGTGTCTTAAAAGTCCCATGCCCCCCCTTTAACTTTTGTGTTTGTTAAAACAAACAAATATCCTTTGGGGAACGATACTAGCTCAACCCAAAGTATTTTTTGAAACAATCGGAAATTTTGAGTGTCCCCTAAAAATGGAGGATTTTGGGGGCAACTCAAAATTTTTAAATCGGAAGTATGGTCATGTGATACCTCATTTTAAATGTATATTTAAGACTAGTAAAATGACATAAAGAAAATAAAAATCGGACTACCCAAAACAAAATGGCGGCCAAAAACGTACTGAAATAAATCGACATAAAGTTGCTAATATCTCGAAAAAGAAGAGTTTTTAGAAAAATATTCAAGGGACAAAAAATGTTTATTTAAAAGTGCTTAACCTAACATATTGCTTCCAAATCGATTTCGTAAATTTTATTTTGTACAAAATTTTCTAAGATGTAGGAGTCAACTTAAAATTTTATCAATACCTCCCTCTCCTTAAAAGTTGTAGAGCATCAATCCTTGAGTTCAAAATGGGTACCCAAGTGAGGCGAATCAGCGAAGCTCTAAAAGCTCAGAAAGGGCTCGGCGTTCGAAAGTGAAGACTTCAGCCGATATAATGTTTGATAAGAGTACACTCCCGGCTGTTTCCCAAGAGAAGTTTTTTGGAAATGAAACGAATAAGAGCCGCCTCATTCAAATGTTGAGAGAACATCTGGAAGAATCTTCCATTCCAGTATTGGAGGCAGCAGAGGACGCTGATGTACTGATTGTGACAACAGCTTGTTCTCAATCAACCAGCTTCGACACTGTGCTTGTGGTCAGTGAGGATATTGACGCCCTATTCATCCTGTGTGGGGCTCCCAGTAATGCTACCTACAACAACATCTACCTCCTTAAGCCAGGGAAGAAGGGGCAAGCTGACTCGTACTACTCCATCTCATCGTACCAGTTCAAGAAGAAACACCTCCTGCTCGTACATGCCTTCTCTGGATGCGACACAACCTCTACGCCATTCGGGAATGGGAAAATCAAACTGTGTAAACTAATCGACAGTACCCCAGCATTGAGGGAAGCTGCTGTGGTGTTCTACAAGGCATCTGCAACTCCAGCAGACATCAGCAGAGCTGGGGAGAAGATCTTGATGGCAATGTATGACATCGGAAGAACTACCATCCGCAGCATCAATGAGCTGAGGTATCATCTCTTTGTGAAGATGTCAACGAAGGCGAAGTTCATCTTACCCCGACTTCCTCCAACACTCGACGCTGCGGACCTGCACAGCTACAGAACATTCCTCCAGGTTCAGTGGTGGATGGGAAACACGCTAGACCCTCTTGAATGGGGTTGGAGAAGGGACAGCCTTGGACTCACCCCAATTCTTACAATGAAAGAATCTGCTCCCCAAGAGCTTCTGAAACTGGTGTTCTGCGGGTACAAAAAGGGATGTACCAGTGCATGCACTTGCCGAAAGTCAGGCCTCAAATGCACCACTGTGTGCAAGAACTGTGTGGGAAGTTTTTGCACAAAAGGTCCATACATCGAACTCGACGACCTCGCTGAGGAGGAAGATGAGGATGAGCCTGATGAGGAACTTTGCAGCGAGGAAGTTTAGGAGGAAGAAACTGACGATGTCCTATCTGAGTCAGAAAATAACGCCAACCAGCCTGATGAAAAAGAACCTCAACCAAGACCATCAAATCGACAAAAATTTTAAATATTTGTTCATTATTTTTGTTTTTTTTTCGGCAATAATCTACATAGGCCTAGCCTTAGAGGTACCTTTTGTTGTCTCCTTTTTTATTTGCGGTTATGCGTGATGAAGCGTGTATGTATTTGTGTAGTTAGCTTTATGTTTTTTTTGCAAAGGTTAATGTTTTTTTAAAGTTATAAATTGTAATTTGTTTATGTATGTAGATATAAGTGTTTTATGTGTTGTATTTTAGTTATAAGCAATTTTAACGTTGGAAATAAAAATAAACAAATAAGTAAGAATTTCTCTTCCTTTTCGAGATTTAGCAACTTTATGTCGATTTATTTCAACACGTTTAGGGTCGCCATTTTGTTTTGGGTTGTCCGATCTTTATTTTCTGTATGTCATTTTCCTAGTCTTAAATATACCTTTAAAATGAGGTATCACATGACCATACTTCCCATTTAAAAATTTTGAGTTGCCCTCGAAATCCCCCATTTTTAGAGGACACTCAAAATTTCCGATTGCTTCAAAAGTACTTTCGGATAAGTTAGTACCGTTTCCCAAGGGATATTTGTTTGTCTTAACAAACACAAAAGTTAAAGGAGGGGCATGGGACTTTTAAGACACCTGGTATATTTAGTGAACAAGAAACCAGCACTACAATTAATAGTCATGAATAATTATTTACATTTTAAAATTTTCACAAAATTCTTTAAAAATAATTTCCAGATGCATTCAGATGACATACCTAAGCCTCAGAATTGATTTCCGGACTCATAGACATCGAAAAAGAGCGAAACCCCGATTGTGTGAATTTAAGGTTTTCCCCAATTTTGCTTTGAGTTGACAAAATTTCAAAATCAGCTCAATTTAGAAAAATCGGTGTTTTTTGAACTCAGGGATTGATGCTCTACAACTTTTATGGAGGGGGGTAGTGATAAAATTTGATGTTGGAAAGTTACAGCACAATGAAAATGGGTAAAACAGAGTTTTTGACAAAGTTGGAAAAATTTGCTGTTTTTTGGATCCCCATAAAAATCGAACTACTGGACCAATTTTAAATTTTACTTTTTTAGTCGACGCGAAATTTTGTCTTCTTTAATTTACTACAGATCTATTTCTTACACAATATGTACCGTTTTTTAGTTATAAGCGAAAAACTGGAAAAAGTCCGAAAATTTTGAGGTTTTTTGCCCCCCAAAAGTTGTCCCCCCCATTTTCGAGGTCGCAAAATTAGATTTGGCATACCCACACCATACCAAACGATCCTAGAAAAAAAAATCTTTTACCGCAATTAATGTAAGCTGAACCCCTTTTTTATCCTCTCTATACTGGGCTATATAAAACGCGAGAACGGCTGGACAGATTTGGCTATTTTTGGTCTTAAAATGTTTGTAGTAGTTCATAGAAGGTTTATACGTAAAGAAAAGTTTGAAAAGTTTCTCTAAAAAGTTTCAAATTTGGAAAAACTAAACAGCCTCTTTTGTATGGACTCAAGACCATAGCGCACAAAAACAGCTGTTCGTATAAAAAGCTTAGCAACATGTTATGTTTGTTTACATTCATTACCATAGCAACTTTACTTATCAGTTTATTATTCTTCAAAACCATCAGCTTTTTTAGGTTAGATTGAATAACTTAAAGTAAACAAAAACAAAAATCAATTAATGCTTACTATATTTTAATTAATTTAATTCAAACATTGGTTGTTACATATTATATATATAACACTCTATAACAGCTGATTTGAATAAAAAACTGAGGATATTTTTAGGTTAGGCCTACAATGAACCAAAATACGAATTTGCAACCAATTGGTCTAATTTAAAATCAGGTTTTTTACAATTCTTCACAACTATCAGTTTTTTTAGATTTGATAAAAGCAAACAAAAGGTTTACTGTATTATCTATAGGCCTAAAGGTTTAGAAAATCGAAATTTGTGCAGTGTATTCTTTAAGTGGTATAAAAATCATTTTGCAATTCGATTACGCAATGTAATGCAATGGAGTAACTACCCTTTAAATTAAATCAAGCAATAGCGAAGCATTGCTCGGTCCACTAGTTAATAATAAAAGGTTGTATTTATGTTCATATTATATACCCCAAAGATTTAAAAGACTTTCTTTTTCATTTATATTCATCTTGGTAGTAATACAGAATATTGTTCTGAACAACAGAAACACAAATATTACTAACGTGAAGGGTCACGCACGGTGGAAAAGACCAGTTGGTAGAACGATTGCAGTACAGCTACCAACTGAAGCATCCGGGAAGAGTGCTGGTGTCATAACTGAGTAGTGAAAGAGTTTGTGTGAAGGTATGGGAGGGGTGGAAGATCTTAATTAAAAGCTCCACTAAGTTTGTATAGGTAAAATACGAAAACCCCGGTCGATTAGACCCCAGAAGGGTTAATAAAAGCTACACCATCCCTGAGTAACATAGACTAGAATTCATATTGAAAAAAACATTTTTTATTTCAATATTTGTAAATTTAGTCGGAAAAAATATTAGGTTAGGCCTAGACTGATCAACCAACACATGCCCTTACATTAATTACCATAGCAACCAATGTGATAAAATAACAGATAAAACAGCTGTTTGCTCTAATATTTCCATTGACTGCTGATTTCAAACTTTTGAACCAATTATTTGTATTTCTAACTTTTAGATTAGGTTTTTATTAAAGTGTAGACCTGAGCCTTGCTGGTTCTTTTAACCTTTATTATAACTGTTGTTATAACATATATTTCTTGAATGTATTTACATTCATTACCATAGCAACCAATTGAATACCAGTTGATTCGGATGTCATTATAATTTAATAGTAGGCATATTATTGATAATATACCGGATAATATTGCTCAGTTTTCACTACGCGTACAAATTGCGTGCTCTTTCGTCGTGTAGAAACTTTCGTGCTCTTGCTTAAGTAGAAGTTTTATATTTTGTTAGATTTTTTTATACAAAATCATCTTGAATAGCTGTAGATATTGATATTTTTTATTAAATATGTAGACTAAAATAAATAGATTGTAACATTGCAAAAAATAAGACACCACCCTGTGTCATAACTAAAATAATTGTAAAATATGATACAGAAAGGAAAAAGTATTTCTTTAATATAGATATCAATAAAATAATATATTTTCTTTTGCCTTTACATTGTCGCAATCGGAATGCTGTGGATTGTACAAGCACTCCCTCTTTCTATCTAACTAATTCAATTAGTAATTCATCGTCCATTTTAAAATATTACTTCTTAACTAGAGAACACACTTTCCCAATGAAATAGTCCGGGCTGACTTCCTGACTGAGCGAAGGAGACAATAGGCACGGAGGCGAACGAATAGATACGAAAATGGCCGAATACTTCAAAGGCGACCTATTGCTTCCCGCAGGATGTATGTTTCTAGCATGTGTCTCGTTTTCACTACGCGGCCAAGGCACATGCAGGTTTCGTACAGTGTCATTCGAATCGCGACCTCGACTGATGCAAATGACACTGTACGAAACCTGCACCACAAGTGAAAACCGACGTCTGACTTTCTCAGGGGCGGCTCTAGGATTTTTTTTTGGTGGGCCCAAGTTTGTTATTAGGTATATAATCTATATATATAAAAGCCAAATCCACTGACTCACTGATCACGATTTCTCAAAAACTACAGAACGGATTGGAACGAAATTTAGTATGTAGTTTCCTCTAGGGCCATAGGTGCTCACTAAGAAAGGTTTTAAAAATTTCGAAATTTTAGGGGGGTTTGGGGGTGGGTCAAAATTACTAAATCACGATTTCTCTAAAACTACTGAACGGATTCGAATGAAATTTGAAATGTAGCTTCCTCTAGGGCCGTAGGTGCTGATAAGAAAGGTTTTCAAAAAAATTTGAAATGTTAGAGGATGTTTGGGGAGAGGGGGGATCAAAGTTACTAAATCACGATTTCTCTAAAACCACCGAATGGATTGGAATGAAATTTGGTATGTAGCTTCCTCTAGGGCCATAGGTGCTCGCTAAGACAGGTTTTTTTTAAAAAAATTCGTAATTTTAGGGGAGGTTTTGGGGGGGAGGGTCAAAGTTACTAAAAAAACCACCGAACAGGTTGGAATGAAATTTGGTCTGTAGCTTCCTCTAGGACCCTAGGTGCTCGCTAAGAAAGGGTTTCAAAAATTTTGAAATTTTAGAGGAGGTTTGGGGGTCAAAGTTACTAAAAATCCCCTAAATAAAGTAATACATAGTGTAATATATTTATTGATATAATTTTTTTTTTTTTGTTAATATACATTTAACTTTGATTTGTCTATCCGTGCAAAGCCGGATCGGGCCAGCTAGTATATATATAAATATATTTAAAAAATCAAATATGTACATATTAAAAAAGTAAATGTTTAAGTAGTTTTGTATACATATATTTAATGCGGAAAACAAAGACTTGATTGAAATATCTTAAATAAAAGAATAAATAAATGCAACTTTGTATTTTTTCTTTAATTAACTTTAATTAACTTTGCAAAGTTTAATGTTTTCTAAAGTTAACATATATTTAAAATATAGCAGTGAACAAATAGGAGCAATGACATGTAAATAATACTACTGTAGTTAAAGTATTTTGTCAAAAAATTTAAAAGACGTGAACTGAAAACATAGGTGTCTGATTTAACTTCTTCTTCAACTTGTACTTGCGGGGGGGGAGGGGTAATCTAAGAAGAGATAAGTTACTAACTTGTATTAAGGGTCTTCTATACCTTGCGTAAAACAGCAAAAATATGCACTTCGTACTACCGTGTATCGGGCGCCGTTTTTCAACCTAAAAAGTTGTGAAAACATCTTAAATTGTTCTTAAAGGCTTTGTGCTTTTGTCTCATAATTGAAAGAAATCGACGGCAACTCCTTTTAATCAGCAGTTTAACTGAGTAAAAATCGATTATTTTTAACGAATTTTTTGGGAGTTTTAAGCAATAATTTTCCATATTTTAAGCTAACACGTAAAAAATATAAAGCCTTCTTTATAACTTAAAGTAGTTTCCCAGACTATTAATTTATAAATAGAATCCAAAACACGTTATTACGAATGCATGTTTCAACGATTTTGCGGCTTGAGTCAGGCCTTTTGCATTGAAATCATACTGTACACTCGGGAGTTTTCTTCAAGGTAAAGAAGAGCCTTAAGTTATTCTGGTTATAGGTTATTGGAACGCTGTTATTTATCCTAATACGCTATAAACCATCCATCTGTAATCTTGCTTGTCTGCCTCTATGGAACGAGTAATGCATTTATTAATCGCTACACTCAAACAACTTAAATAATAGTTTGTTTAATTTTAAGTCTGAAAGCATGCAATGACACCTATTTAATATTAATTGAATTATGTAATTTATAGCCCCATTTATGAATTTGTAATACTATTCAATTTTTTTTAAGAGAAAATAATTGAATATTGAATTTATTTCAAAATATTTGGGCTCACCCGCTAGAGCCGCCCCTGGACTTTCTCATTGTTTCTTACGTAAAATCATCATTCACCGATTCCATTCAAACGACACTGTCCGAAACCTGTACGTGCCTTGTCCGCTTAATCAAATTGGCCTTTATTGTGTAATGTGATCATTAATGATATAACTCTGCATTTTGATAGTTGGAAACATTTAATGTACGCTGTCGATTTCACAGTTTTTTTAAAACATTAAACTAGTTAAGATTGCCAAATGTTGAATGGAATCTAGACCGACTATTTATATGGTGCGAAGATAATTGACCGAGCGAAGCGAGGTCTCCGTTTTAACTCGACCGTTCGGCATTTCGTCTGTGTGTCTGTCTCATGATTACGGCCAAACGCCTTACCGTAACCGATTTTGATGATTTTTTGCATGAATGTTCCTTATTCCTAGGCCGAGCCATGTATATATCAGGTTTTTTTCATTTTTAACCCCTTAAATTTAAGATTGCCAAATGTTGAATGGAATCTAGACCGACTATTAATATGGTGCGAAGATAATTGACCAAGCGAAGCGAGGTCTCCGTTTTAACTCGACCGTTCGGCATTTCGTCTGTCTCATGATTACGGCCAAACGCCTTAACCGATTTTGATGATTTTTTGCATGAATGTTCCTTATTCCTAGGCCGAGCCATGTATATATAAGGTTTTTTCCATTTTTCACCCCTTAAATTTAAGATTGCCAAATGTTGAATGGAATCTAGACCGACTATTTATATGGTGCGAAGATAATTGACCGAGCGAAGCGAGGTCTCCGTTTTAACTCGACCGTTCGGCAATTCGTCTATGTGTCTGTATGTCAGTCTCACGATTAAGGCCAAACGCCTTGACCGATTTTGATGATTTTTGCATGAATGTTCCTTATTCCTAGGCCGAGCCATGTATATATACGGTTTTTTCCATTTATAACCCCTTAAATAAAATAAAAATGGCGGACGGACCGTTTCTCTCAGTGTAAGCTTTTTTCCAAAGCCAGTTTGTGGCTTAACCGTAAGTCGAACTTAAAAAGTAATGACATTTTGCTAATAGTCAAAGTGTTCAATAGCTTTTTTGTAGATAAAGGTTTAAAGAATTCATATATGCCAGTAAAAAAATTATTGAAGTAAAATTAAGAAAGTTATTAGCTCAAGAAACAATCACGTTCAGTAACGAAAGGAAAATGTTTAACTTTAGGCCTACATAAAAAGTAGTAAAAATTATTGTAATTTTTTTCATAAATATAAAAAAGTTTCGTAATTTAGTTCTAAATAGAATTGTATAAAAATATTTATCAATTTCAAATTTCTTATTTTGAAAACACCAGTTTTTATGTTCCTACTACAAGACTGCTAACAAAACTAGGCCTGTTTTGAATAGTAATTTAGGAATATTATATCATCTGCCCAAAAAAGACATATTATTATAAGAAAGTGTAGAGGATAAATCAAAGAATTGAACTGTATACCTGTAAATTATCATTGTAAATTTCATAAAAGTATTTGACTTAGCTTTACTTGAATTACAAAATGAGATGAAACAAATGAAACCTCGCTGCGATAAAGGGCATACAAAAAAAGGACACCATGGGAAGTGTTGGTACATGGGTTGAGATCACTATCACGACATTTTAACATCGTTTGTTTTCATTATTTCTAATATTGGAATATGATATGGAAGTTATGGAACAGTAAATACATTGTTAAGTTTTAGTTATTTAAGTATGTAAATATTTATTTATATGTTGTATCTATATAACGCGATATTTTTACCTATCTTACGCATTATTAACCTAAATAAAACACAATGCCACTAAAAGAAAATTTTTAGCAGTTAAAGCTCAAGGAAAGAAAAAAACGAGAACTAGAAATCCCGTAATCGCGGGAATTGTAAAATAATGTTTCACTGGCTAAGCCTTGTGCTTACTTCCTTACTGGCACACTATTTTTAACCTAAGCTCAAAACCACATTTGTTATTTTAACGAGCGTGGTCTACTGTTCACAGAACTACTAGTAAACCTCAACTAAATATTAACAAATGTTGCGTCTTGTCATGTTATATAATACATCATGGTGGAACGACTAACAAGGGTGTGCTTATTAGCAGTACGAAAACAATCGTCTGAGGCGCATGACGTCACTTGGGTCTCACCAGCCTGCCGACCTCAGCGCCTCTACGCAGTAACCAAAGGTAACCTTTTCTGCCCACTTTTTTTGAACTAATAGTAACCACATACATCTCTTAAAATCAAGGACTATTGGTTTATTAAATAAATGTTTATTTCCCTCTAAATCGTATTTCTACAATAATTTTTTTTTTTGTTCTTATAATAGATTTAATGTTAAACAAAACCAATTTTCACTTATTTATGATTAGGTGAACAGGTTTAGACAAAGCAGAACACATTTTAATTTTTAAATCTATTTAATGTACAATTTATCAAAAAAGTTTACAAACGGCTTAAAGTGTGCGACCTATACTACGTCACAGACGCTGTGAAGGCCCCGCCCACATGCGCATAAGCACACCCTTGTTAGTCATTCCACCATGATATTACATAGTTTAATTATAACAGTTATAACAATGATTTGCAATTATTGAATAGGGTTTGAGTGTGGGGAGAGGGTGTGCTAGGTTTAGATAGTCCCCCCCCCCTCTTTGACGGTGCGACATTGTCACAGAACTAAAATGAGGGCTGCAGAAAGATATCGTATGGAATACACGTTTTTCGCAGGTCATAAAAATAGGGATGGGTCGATACCACCGATACTTTATCTTTGGTATCGATAGCCGAAACTCGATACTGAGAGATACTCGGTTTATATCATTGTCGGATTTGCCAGTTCTCCGTATTTTGAATGTAATCTCCGGTTATTTGCAATCACATGTTCTGTATTTAAAACCCAATTCAGCATTTGACAATAAATATCAATAGGAAAAATGTAAAACTTTCTTAGTTTGATGTATGTAGACATTTTCCCTAGTAAAATGTTGAGGCAATTGTGAAGTTTTAAACACTTCTTGTTTTATTTGTATTCTATTCATGAGCAGGCTTAGTTATTTGAAAAAAGGAAGTTAAAGTAGACTCAAGGTCAACCACTTATGGATTCGTTTCTTATAATGTCTACAGAATTAGGGTGTCTACTGGAACGAAAAGTTAAAAATTTTATGGATCGGTAATTAAAATATAATAATTCTATTTGTTTTAAGTCGGGTAAAACATTTTCGGGATTTATGTTATCCGTGATTTTTATAATTGCGTTTTATAAAATTAGCGCTAATAATATTTGGACGCCGTATTATTTTGCAGACATTATTTGTCATTGTACTTTATTATTTATTTTTATTTTTCACCCTGCTGCCAACTACTGATATGTTGGCTTACATAATGACTAATGTTCATAAGTTGGATGTTTCTTGAGGTTTGTCTAAATTGCATTGGGCTACTTTGGCTGTAATGAACCAGCTCTAATTTTTAGTGGGTTTACAATTTTTAGTGTACAACAGTTATAATATATGTTAGTTTCTTGTTTCAGTTTGTTTTTAAATAACATGTTCAAACATGTATTTGGTTGTTTTGTTTTGTTAATGATACTCTAGTTTAGGCAGGACATTTTATTTTTGTACATATAGCGCCCCAGTAGTTGCGGTTTTAACCTGTTAGGGTTGCTTTTGGAACTTTGGTCACCTAATGTATTGTTTAGTTTTTAAACATGTAAATTTTCAGTTGTTGCAATAAATCTATTCTATTCTAAACACAATATCACGCCTGTTCAATGTTAAAGAAATCTTTAAAATATTACCAAAATCATTTGTCTGAAACTTTGTTTTGTGAGGGTACAAATTTGGTACACATGTTGATTGTCTATGTCGCTCAGACGAGTTCGTTGGCAAAAAAATCCAGCAACCGGAAGCACGTCTTTTGACCGAAAGTAACTATTTTTTGAGATTTTTACTACAAGAATGAATTTTTTTAAAAGTTTTTTCTAGAAATATAAATGTAGGATGTTATTTTGCACATTTTGTAGCACATTTATAGATTGCTTGGTTCCCCCAAAATCGATGAAAACGTAAAATACCATAAAAGTACCCGGTTCGAAGCCAAGTGGTGCACTAGGCGCAAACAAATTCTACTAATATATTGCGTACACACAGACAGCTGTTCAACGCCTTTGTGAGTAGATTATTTCCCAAATTGTTGGTTGAAACCCTAAAACGTAGGCATATAAACTTAATTTTGAAAATTTGCTCAACTCACGTCAGCGATCCAGCTGCGTGGTCGAATTATTCTGAATCTTTGGTGTGATTAAAGAAATACAATTTATTATATCCAAATTGATATTGTTAATAAATTATATAGGTCTGTTATATTTCATGCAATAGTGACACAATCACATCAATATTTTGAAGTAACCATTCTAACCATTGCGGGAATAAAAATTAAATTATAAACAGCAGGAATGAAAACATTTTTTAATCACTATTTCATAAAAGTTTTGATCCTTCAATAGATTTCCTTTCAAGTATGAAAGTAACAGCACTGGTTTTTAAATATTTTAGTTTTAAGCAATAATTTCCATATTTTAAGCTAACACGTAAAAAATATAAAGCCTCCTTATAACTCAAAGTAGTTTCCCAGATTATTAATTTATAAATAGAATCCGAAACATGGTATTGTGAATGCATCTTTCAACGATTTTGCGGCTTGAGTCAGGCCTTTTGCATTGAAATCAAATTGTACACTCGGGAGTTTTCTTCAAGGTTCTAAAGAAGAGCCTTAAGTGTACATGCGTTCTTCTTTGGTGTGATTAAAGAAAGACAATTTATTGTAGACAAATTGATATTGTCAATAAATTATGTAGGTCTATTATATTTCGTAGGCATAAGTTTATTATTCGACCCTAGCCTAATATTTTTGCAGACAACGAAGTTGTTTTACATTCTACTGTTAAATGTTGAATACAGGTTAACATACTGTGACTAAATACTATAAGAACTTCAGGCTATTTTTTTTCTTCTTGCATTTCTGTTGCCATAGGTTAGCCTAGGGTCGAATAGTAAACTTGCGCCTATTTCACGCAATAGTGACACAATCACATCAATATTTTGAACTAACCATCTAACCAGGGAATAAAAATTAAATTATAAACTTCAGGAATGAAAACATTTTTCAATCACAATAAAAGTTTTGATCCTTCAATAGATTTTCTTTGAAGTATGTAAGTAACAGCACTAGGGTTCTTAAATATTTTAGAGGTGCAATAACATCTAAAATTAGTTGGAGAATATTTTTAAAACTACATGTCTTGAAATTCTTAATAACCATACCCTACACAGTATTTTACAAATTTTGATCCTTTAACTCTATAAATCAGGTTTCCCGAACACAAAAACATGTAAAACAATACCCAACACAATATTTTTTGAAAATGTGAGGCCCAAATTTGTGACCCTTAAGGGCTACGAACTTTAAACTGTCAAAATCGGTTTTCCCATGCCCAAAAATTTATAAAACGACACCCCACACGGTATTTTCTACCTCTATTGTGTCGGTAGCTTTTTACTCGATACTATGCTCGTGAGTCAAAAATTCACTTTCATTATTTATCCCTAACATAACTTGCAGAAAAAAGTGTAACTTCTAAAATGGAAGTTGCCTTTTATAGATTCAGGCAACTATTTCTATGCCAGGAATGTTATATGCAATAATAAAACAAGAATGTATACATTTTTTTGGGGGGGGGGGGATGTACCAATTTCAGAGATAATGATTCGAAACTTGTTCTATCGTGATCTATGCATTCAAAAACATATATTTTGACCCGTCACTCAACTATTGTGCCCAATTTGTAAAAGTCAAAATTGAACTTGTGGGGGAGAGCCCCTAGGGTCATCACACTATGCCATTGAACAGCCCCTAATTGGCAAAGGCGGTGTTTGTTAAAGAGGGGTCGAGAACCGTCAAAAACGCTCTAGGACTCACCGTTTCCGAGATATTGACGATTTTTTGTAAAAAATCACTGAAAAAGGTCCAAATCTGGTCTTTTTCAGAAGAATTGGAAATAAATGTCCGTTTTAAGGATTGAGGAAACTATTTCTACACTAGGAATGTTAATGCAATAATAAAACAAGAATTGTGTACATTTTTTTGGGGCGGGGGATGTACCAATTTAAGAGGTAACGATTCGAAACTTGTTCCATCATGATCTATGCATTCAAAAACATATATTTTGACCCGTCACTCACTTATTGTGCCCAATTTGTAAAATTCAAAATTGAAATTGTGGGGGAGTGCCCCTAGGGTCATTACACTTTGCCATTGAACAGCCCCTAATTGGCAATGATGGTGTACCTTAAAGAGGGGTCGAGAATCGTCAAAAATGCTCTAGGACGCACGGTTTCCGAGATATTGATGATTTTTTATGAAAATACACTGAAAAAGCCCCTGGATCTTTTCTAATAGAGTGCAAAAGAAACAAAAAAATGTGTGCAATAAATAAGTATGTTCGCACACGTTGGAAAATAAACTTCTTCGGTTACTACTTTGGAGAGGGGCAGAGTACCTATGTTATTAAAAATAATATTTTATGTTCCAGAAATTTGCAGCCCACAGTGATTTGACATGACAGAAAAAACACCATCATGATGTCTCGCCAAACTGAGGGATTTGCTGCTTTGGTATTTTGATAGCAAGTGCAGCTTTCTGAACGGCCATCTTGTAAAATATAATTCGTAGCTCAACAAGTTCCAGCAAACTGAATTTTGTTAGCAGTGGCAGCCCTCACAATGTACACATATTCCATGAAATTATATTCTTAGAAATATTTGTTAAAGTCCAAGGTTGGCTATACTGTATCTAGGCTTAAAATATATTCTTACAAACAACTTCATGTATTTAATATTTGTTGAAATCTAAGTTGGCAAGACTGAATTACTTGTAGATTTCAAACTAGACAGCAGCACAGTAGTTTCTTCTGGCTATATAAGTAATGAATCTCTAAGGGAGGGTGGTTGGGGGACGGAAGGCGGTCACTTCTAAACAACTGCTCTTCGAATCCTAACCTCAAAACTCCACTTGACGATCTTAA
>JAGFPH010002394.1:165493-175773 GCA_018207615.1 Philaenus spumarius | reverse complement strand
AACTCGCAAAATCGTTGTTTTGTACCCAAAAACATATAAAACGATAGCCCCACACTGTATTTTCATAATTTTGACCCAATATTTTCAAAATGTTGACCCCAAAATGTGACCCTGACGCGCTACGCCTCATTCTAGAAAGCTCAAAAGCTTTTCAACTCTCCGCAATAAAATTACGAAGATTTTGGTACAACAGAAGTTTTCTACGGTCTGTGAGTGCTTATACCGTGTGTACAGGAAAAAAGCATCGCATCATTTCAATAATTCGGCATTTTAATGCAAGCCGAAGTAATAAATGAGTGCGCACATCACATTGTACGCATTTTACTGATAAAGACTAATTTCGAATTTCGGTAAAATAAAATAAAAAAACATCGGTAATACCTATACATTAAATATCGTATAATTTGGTTTAATATGATTTAATTCTAATCGCTTGAATAATATCATATTTGTATGCAACTAATCAAAATTTGCATCCCGGTATCATAATAATTATTTTTTAATACCCAACGAATGTATTTGAACGCCCTTAAGAATCAGGAAACTGCCATTCATCAACCGGCACAAAAATATCGTATCGGCGGCTCGGCCGTACCATATTTTGTGCGGTGAAGATTAATGTCGTATCGCGGCTCCACCGTACGATATTTTGTGCGGTGAAAATTAAATAGGAACCCTGTCCGACTTGCAACTGAGAGCAGACAACACACTTTGTTTGTGTATGTTGGTGTGTTTGAATATGTATCATACAAACCGATTAAGCTGACCTTTGTTCCCATTCATTTCTTATCTATTTTTCCCCAAAATAATTATATTTTCTTTATTTTTGGTGGATTTTTCCCCGGCCAAAATTTCCCCAGCTCAGTCCCAATTTCCCCCGAACCTCGTTCGGGCGTTCGGACATATTCTGCAGGCCTGTAAAACTGTAGGCCTATTTGTTCAAATTGTTTATTTATATCCGTTATTATATATTTAAAGAAAGGTAAAAATATTATCTTTTAGTTACCGTACCTTTTATTTCATATTGATAGATCAAATGATTTAGAAGTTGTTAATATAACAGTAAAGAAATTAATAATCAAATATGTTATACAAAGATGTACGAATGTTTGCGAAGTTAAACAGTAGGTATCCTTCTTTAAATTTGTATAAACGAATATATTGATGATCAAAGGTTAGTTTTATATACAGTTTATAACCCCAAAGCAAATCTTATAACGTGTAGAAGCCCATATAACTTATAGTTATAGAAGCCTACATTAGTTGTATAACTAATATATAAGAAAATTAACATCACAAGAAATTTTAATGGTTGAAGTTGTAAACATAACCTCAAAATATAATCTACGCTGGGTTTTGTTTAAGAATTACAGATGATGGGTGAAATCAGCTGTTATATTATATTAACTAATTCTTATGTGTTAATTTGATTGCTATGCTAATAAATGTAAATAATGTATTAATAATATTCCCTCTCCACGATCTGACTTGTGTCTAAACAAAAGCGTGACGCGAGATCTCGCGAGAAATCTGGCGTGATGCGAGATCTCGCGGGAAATCTGGCGTGATGCAAGATCTCGCGAGAAATCTGGCGTGACGCGAGATTTCGAAAACATAGCCAAGTCGAAAGTGCCCAACGGGCCAATAGAAGTTATCAATAATTTTGAAATTTGAGGCTTTAACTTTGTGGAAGTTAATCATAATGAGGTTGATAAGAAAAACACACACTGTTACAATCCACACAACTATTTAATTACTCACGATCGGTTTCGAACATGTTCTGTAAAGTTCGAAACCGATCGTGAGTAATTAAATAGTTGTGTGGATTGTAACAGTGTGTGTTTTTCTTATCAACCTCATTAGAAGTTATCACTTCAAAAAAATATTAATAATAATACCAATTTAGAATGCTTTCATGTGCAATCATGCTTGACTTGATAATGACTCAAGCCACATAACCTAACCAAATGAAAAGATCAACTTAACAAGATCAAGTACAATTAACTGACAAAGTCTACAAGATGTTTAGAGTGTAGGCTATTTTATTTTTCATTTTAAACATAACCTGTTTATCTTATAAACAGTAGACAAAAAATGATGAAAGTATAATAATTACATAGCATACTTTTCAAATAGTAAATTGTATAATTACTCTGATGCACAACTTAGGCCAGCTTGTAAAAGCTTTTTATAGGCTACATTTTTTTATCTAGTCTCAAAAATTTAAAAAAATTTCTTACTTTAACCTATAAGCCTTTTACTTATACTGTGTACCACTTACAAAATTTAAAAAACATCAAAAATGACAAATGCTATAAGTGGTGAACAATTATTTATTTCAAAATGAGTTATAAACAATGAAATCCCTGTTAGTATTTGTAATTTATACAAGGCATATTTGGGAACATAAATTTACTATAGGACACCCAGCTGATATTGTTTCCAACCTAAAGGTACAAACACTTGTACAGATGTATGAGATACTTGTTTGAGAAACAAGTGTGAAGTTTAAGTACACAAATCACTATACTTGTTGAATCACATTAGAGCATTTACACTTGCACACAAGTTGATTGTAACATTGGATTTAACATCTCATATATTAGAAGCCCTAATTTTCTCAATTAGTTGCACAGTGTTGTTTCCTGGCTCCAATTAGACATGGTAACTTTAAGTTGAAAAGATTAAAATGAAATATTAACGTATTTTGTACATAACACAATGAAACCTAACCTACAAAAAGTATTGTTATAAATCAGCTGGTTGGGAAAAGCTTTAATAATCACCTCACACACAAGTCAATGTTTAAACAAAAATTTTTCACTCAAAATGTGTGAGCTTTTGAGTGAGCAAATGTTTCTGGATTTCTTAATTCAACAAGTATCTCGCACAAGTTCTCATACATGTGTACAAGTGTAAACGTACACCTTAAGAATGTTGGTACACATATTGTTACTAGAGACTGTGAGTTATAACCTCAGGTTATTTTTGTTTAATGCGATAGGGTGAGGTATCCTAATAAAAACTTTAGCCCATCAGTTATCAGCCATTGGAGTTAAACAGCTGGAAGTATTATGGTAGGCAGTCATCAAATCTCCTCGGATGCACATGAAAACTATAAATTATGATTCTTTGGTTACAACAGCAACTGATATAATAACACAGTTAATAAAATATTTCACAGTAAATTAGAATCACCAAGTTTCTACACGAATATAGGTTAGGCCTAGCCAAAATTGGTCTAAATTTTGAAAGGTGTTTTTAACTTA
Source organism: Philaenus spumarius (assembly GCA_018207615.1). Classification (NCBI taxonomy): domain Eukaryota; kingdom Metazoa; phylum Arthropoda; class Insecta; order Hemiptera; family Aphrophoridae; genus Philaenus; species Philaenus spumarius. Next base: position 172,504 of record JAGFPH010002394.1, on the reverse strand, counting down.
ATTCATTTGCAATGTAAATCTTAATATTTTATAATTTTGTATATGTCCTGGCATTAGGACTAAAGGAAGACATACACCCAGTTAAAATTATAAACCGATTTTAATAAAACTAGGCTATTTGTTCAAACTAATTATAAAAAAATGATTTAATGCTAATCAAGTTCAGCGTTCATAATGTTAAGTACTTTTTTTTCATTAATTAAGTACAGTATATATAAAATAATAATGTATTTAGCTACTTTGATAAGAAATTTATTGGTGATATCACTCTAAATTGTGTTTACCTTGATATATTCCATTCTGCGAAGGCTCTGTTTCAGTTGAAGTTCCATCCTCGGCAGAATATCTGAAGACAGAAAAACACTTTTAGTTTATTATTTATTTATTACAAATACAATAAGTCAGCAATGTATTTTTCTCATTTAATTCCTTATACTGCATTAATAAACCAGTATTGTAAATTACACCCCCTCCCCCCCATTTTATGACTGACCTTATTTGCTTAACTAGTCGGAAGAAAATGTTCAAAATTAAAAAGGGCGTGAATTTAATATACAAACCAGAAATGCAAGAAAAAAAATAGCCTGAAGTCCTAATTTTTAGTATTTAGTCACAGTATGTTTACCTGTATTCAACATTTAACAGTAGAATGTGAAACCAAGGTCGTCGTCTGTAAAAATATCAGCCAAGGGTCATATAGTAAATTTACACCTTAAAAAGTAGTTAGGGCCTATGTGGCACTTTCAAAATAATATGGACTAATATAGTAATATTTTAATACATAGAAGAATTAAACAAGATCGATGACAGTCACAATTAAAATAGTTGGTATTTTCCAATATGGAAAATAATCATTGCTTAATTTAATAATATTATTATTAAGTAACTAACTTTTAAAATAATAAACATATAGGCCTACAGTCACAAATCAATCAGTTAGGTTTAAGTCTAGGATATTTCAAAACTTTTTAAATGTAGTTTACAATTTACTGCATCCAATAATAGTATGAAACATATTGAACACTCCATAACACTAATTCAGTCAAATTATAACTTAGGAAGTCAGAAAAGAAATACAATGAAATCTTGATACTATATTTTGAGGTTACCTGTAATGTGTTATCCTTAGCCATCTTTCCAATAAATACTCCATATAGCAACACAGCATTAACTTGAATTGTAGTTTAAATTTTCTAATTCAATTAAAACATACATTTTTTGCTTAGATTAACTATAAACATATATTCTTGGTCTTACAAAATTCAATAGCTCTGTCGTTCTTGGTAGCGTGTTGTTTTCCTATCTAGAGACCTTGACATTGACAATGACAATTGCATACATAGGGACGTTGCGATACTATCGATACCAGTAGGTATCGATACTTTTGTTTCAATACCAGTAGTATCGATATCGGTATCGAATCATTCGATATTTTATCGGTATCGAAAGAAAATATGCAGTATCGTATCGAAAGAGTACTTCTTCCTTAAAATAGGCCTATGTATATATATATTTTGAAACCCATTGTAAAGGTAAATAATTTCATGTTTGTTTTAAAAAAATAAGGCTATGGAATTTAAACATATATTAATTCACCATTTTTCAGCAGCAACCATTCTGCTAAAGATCACAGATCACTCCGCATCGTCGGTTGTCTTTTTCCTGCTTGTCATTGCTCGTTGGTCATTGTCACTATCGGGCCTGTTCGTCTATGTCTAAATCACTCTATTATATTATTTCTATTGTTAGTTAGTTGTCTAAGCCTGAAGCCATACAGAAGACTATGGCTTACAAGAATATTTAATATTATTAAATAAGTAATATTTAATAAAACTCTTTTCGTAAGTTTACTATTCGACCCTAGCCTAATATTTTTGCAGACAATGACATTGTTTTACATTCTACTGTTAAATGTTGAATACAGGTAAACATACTGTGATTAAATACTATAGATTAGAACCTTTTAGGTTTTTTTTTATTATTATTCTTGCATTTCTGTTGCCATAAGTTAGCCTAGGGTCGAATAGTAAACTTGCGCCAAACTCTTGAGTTATTCTTGGCTTGCAACGTTACAACTTGCGAAAATAATTGATTCGATACTTTACTTATTCGATACTTACGGTATCGATACTTTCAATCCGATATTCTAGTGGAATCGATACCGCAGTTCCGATACGATACCGATACCGAGTATCGGATAATTGGCGGTATCGCAACGTCCCTATGCATACAGACAGGCTTCTGGCTTATCTGTAAAAAAATGGCCTACATTTCTCTGCTATGCGCATGCGTAATTTATAGATTATTCAATGTAATAGATCTACAAGTTCTTCTAAACAAAACATCTCTGTGCAGAATGCATAGTTTAGGCCCGTAATACACTAAAATATTTTATAAAAGATGGTATCCATTTATTTGAAAGTGATTCTCTTTTATAAAACATTTTGGACTTGTACTAAAAGGTAAAAATGTATCTAACATTTTATAAAAGATGGCCCATTACACTATCAAAGATCTTTGTCAAAGAAATTTTATAAAACATTTTTTATAATATTTTACAGTGTAATACGGGCCTAAGGTAAAACTATTTTTTGTGACAATTTAGGTGAAATTTCTATGATGACATTATTAATTAAATTTTATGTTTTTTGTTTGTCATCACTGTAACACAGCAATGCAACAACACGATAAAAGTTGTCCGAATTATTTTGTATGCTCCACAACAAAGAATTTAATAATACCAATCTTCAGAAATCACCTAAAACCAATACAATTTTTTAATTAAACTATTTAAAATAAATTCGGTAGGCCTACACGAATTTGCTGTAAATGGAACTGCCAATTTACTGCATGTGCCGAGTCCACAGGTAGACTATTGTAGCTTTTAACACTTATACCGAAACATAATTTTTATAACGTTAACAGAAACATCCGGTCTCACAGACCGCTATTTGTGTTACACTGGTTTTATGGGTAATACAGTTACATCACACACATTTTAATAACAAAAGGACTTTTATTTTTACAATATACTGTTAGGTAGATATAAAAATATGGTGTAAAAGTAGTTTCAAAATAATAAATTGAGATATTATAAATTTGAAAGTAAATATAAAAATAACAATGTATCGCAAAAATCTATATTCAATGTAATAACTGTGAATATCATCAAAGTAACAAAAATACAATATGGGTTACAAGATTTATAAAAATATGGAAGTTACAAATAATAATAAAGAATAATAGTAGTAAAAATTAATAAAATGAGATAATTGACAATAAAAGTGAATACCGGTACAACATATTGGATCATATGTAGGCCTTACTACTTTTTACTTTATGAAAATAAAAGTTGTATAAATATAAGATTGAAAAACTACCTTTGAAATGATGTAACAATGGTTGTTACTAATATAAGAAGTAGACAAATTTAAAAACACAAAATACATAAAGATAATGATCATTTGTTACGAGTCGTCGGTACACCTCAACCACTTTTCTCTTTGGCACAGTCAACACACAGTTTACGGCTACATTCTAAGCATATTGCTTTTTTACAAGCAATGCACATGTAGCTGGTCTTCCGTTTTTTGTAGGAAGGGCACGAAGAACATGTCTTTCTCTTTTCCATCTTGTCACTTGGGACAGTTGCTTGGGCTGGTCCTTGTTCTTGTGGGTCATCCGGCTGTTCTTCTTCAACTTCTGGTTGCTGCTGTCTATGCTGATTTCGTTGTTGTTCAGTTTTGTTTTCTGACAAAACATTCTCTATGCTAGACTTCAAAGCTCTTGGAAGGTTCACAGTTTCTGCCAGTCTTTTCCGAAGATGGGGAACAACCAGCTCATGACCTAGCTGTTTTATGAACTCAAACCTTTTCATTTCCGGTGTGCCTGTGAAGCTCAAATAAGCTATGAATGAATTTACACAAGCGATGTTGATCATTCGGTAAAACACAGCAAGTGGCCACCGCCTAGTTTTCCTGCTGCATGTAAAGACTGCACACTTCATATCCAGCAAGTCTACCCCACATTTTGTTTTGTTGTAATAACATATGATCTCGGGCTTCTTTTTCTCAGGGTTTGTTTGAACACTGTGATGTGTTGATGAAATCAAAACAACCGATCTTTTTTGCTTGGGCACAAAGCTAAGAAGAGTCGATGTACCTCTAAATCCATAAAGGCTTGAGGCAACTGGTCTTTCTGAGTTAGGAAGGAATTCTTCGGGGATCAATTTTTTGTCTTTCCTTACCGTACCCACGTACGTTAGTTTTCTCTTTGAAAGCTCGTCGACAACTTCTAGAGACGTAAACCAGTTGTCTGCTGTTACATTTCGATTAGACCCTTCAATAGGCCTGCAAACTCTAACCACAGCTTGAGTGGGAATGCTTAATTTTTTCTCTTCTGCAGATAAAGAGACACTGTCACTGCCTTTACCAGTGTATATATATGCATTTAGTAGATACGATGTCTTAGCATCGGCTAAACACATAACCTTAATGCCGTATTTCTTTGGTTTATTAGGCATATAAACCCTGAAACTGCATCTGCCTCTGAAGGGAATCAACATCTCATCTACTGTAACTTCGGACGACACACAGAAGACACTTTGACTGTTTGAAATGAATTTTTGAAAGATCTCAGAAATTGGAGCAGCTTTGTCAGTTAGCTTTCTTTCGTCCCTTGTGTTTGCATCATCAAATCGTATGCAAGAAGTCAAGATCTCATACCGTTTTACTGACATTACGGCAGAAAATATTGGCCGGCTGCAAGAGTCTTTGGTGAACAACGAAGATATTTTTTCATCTTTAGAACGTAAAACTGATGAAAGAACAAACAGGCCCAAAAGAGCATTTATTTCCTCAATACAAGTATCTCTATAATTACTTTTGTTTGTTTCTTCGCTCAAATTGGCTCTTACACTTTGTAACTTTACGTTAGTACTATCTACAATTTGTGTCATTATTTCTTCATCAAAGAACAATTTCCAAACATTGGTTTTTGAAGGGCTATTTCCTAAGAGCCTGGCACGGCCTCTGATGCCAGGTAAGCCTGTTCTAATAATATTACGGGCTGGAACTCTGACCTGATTTGGTGGAGCTTTACTTTGCCATGCATTTGGGGGACCGAATTCTTTCTTCTTCATCCTCTTGACGAAAAACTCTGGCAAGCTGTGCTGTTCAATATTTTCTAAGCTGTCATCCTCACGTTCTTCCTCTAAAAGGTTGTCTTCATCAGAGTCTGGTGTGTCTGCCCGAATATTTTCTTCTTCGGATAACACATAGTCGGGATCAGCGTCCGAATCATCTATTCGGACGCTACTGGTATCTTCATTGTCACTGTCTTCATCGTTCAAAAGTTCACGAATTGTGTCACTGAAGTCGGGATCCTTGGCACTGACTCGACGAGCCATTTCAATGATTTTATTTAGTCACAAAATGTAAAAGACACTATAAATAAGTTAACCGAAACACCGGTCTCACAGGTCACTACATACGGTACGCGAAACACCGGTCTACAAAACCGCTATTCAAAGAACGGTAAACGAAACACCCGGTCTAACAGACCGCTATGATTTTGTAAAACGATGTTTCAAGGTCAAACGCCAGAGCCGAACTAATCGATATTTTACCGCGTGGTAGGGGAGGGGGAGAAAGTAAGCTATTGTGAAGGTCAGCACTGCCAACCCCGCAGGGCTGTCGCAATTAAAAAAACAAATATCCCTGGGTGCCTGTGAGACCGATGTTTCGGTATAAGTGTTAAATTAATAATATTTTAGTGACCGGTGGAAAGTTTGTGATAAGCCACCGAAGAAACGCCGACAAGAGTCGGGGAGTGCTTTTTGCAAGGAAAGAGGCTCCCACTGTTTGTTTATCAACGGTCTTTTCATTTATACAAAGGTAACATAAGTTTTTTTTTAAATATACACAATACAAATATTAATAGCAAAGGCTACATAAGGTGCGTAGGCTACCTGTATCTATAAGATCATCAGCAGATAAGTACATTCCAAAAACCAATGAAGCAATGTGATTTAAAGATAGCGGAAGATGCTATGTCAACTATATAACCTGAATGAGACAGCTCTATGAAGAGGAATGGTAATACATAATGGTATTGCGAGTCTGCTCCTCGTTCTCGAGGCCTCGGTTTATAGACTACTTCCCTTCGCTCACGGTATACAAACTCGGCCTTTGGGCCTCGAATCATAAGGCCCTCAACCGGGTACTTATACAGTATTTTACGTTTTAATAGATTTTGGGGAAACCAAGCGAGTTATAAGTCGTGTAAAAAAAACAAAATATGCAGAATAATATCTAGGGTTATGTTTACAACTTCAATCAATAATTATAAGTCTTGTGAAGTTGATTAAAAAAAAATAAACGGTATCAGTTAACTGACACAAACTTTCTCCCAACTTACTGTAGTCAAAATAATATTGTTTTTAATCATTTTATTTACTACTTTTTAGAACAAAACAAAAAAATAATATTCTACCTACGTCAATCGTATAAAAAAGTTATTGTCCCAGGCGAGATTCGATCGCGCGACCTTTGAATTACTGGCCGTCCTCGCTACCGTTGTGCTACCCCGTGCGGCCGTCGCAGTGATGCTAGATTGACAACATAAACTTGTTTATTTTTTAACATTTCCCCATAATTATGAAACGCCGAAGTTTTGATAAAAGCGGGTGGTGTCATTTTGTTAAAATGACAAAAAAAAGAAGCTATTTCTTAAAAATAATAAATAATATCATTTATTTAAATTAGAATTCATAAAAGTATTGAAATAATACAACCAAACCTCTGGTCGGCTCGATGTTCTGTTTACTAGATAACACAATCAACAGACTGACAGTGTTGCCAGTGTTAAGCCTAACTTAAGCCTACAGAAGTTCTGCACGTAGAAGGGAGCAATGCAGCGGTGCCAAATCGTATTGCCTACAATGTACTAGCAAACGCAATTCAGTTTCAGTTATACAAATATTTACGTTTTAATTTCTCCAAAGAGTTTTTT
>JAGFPH010002394.1:151352-165093 GCA_018207615.1 Philaenus spumarius | reverse complement strand
TTCAGTTATACAAATATTTACGTTTTAATTTCTCCAAAGAGTTTTTTTTTAATAAGCCAAACTATTTCAACTTTGCTATATGCACTCTCCTAAATATACGTTTCTATATTTGCTGCTATTCGAAAAAATCATATCTACAACGAGATGGAGTTGAAATGTTGATTGCTCCTTAGGGCCGTACAATTTGAGAAAACCAATCTACTGATTTCCTTTACTCGTTGCAAAATGGCGGCTATTTAAACATTCTAGCGTCGAATATCTCGAAAACCGTTGACTTTACGAAGAATTCACAACAGTTCCGAAGCTAAAAAAAAAATAACGGAGTTTTGGACAACAAAATGTTATGGTTCTAGGCTAATCTTATGTTAAACAAGTGCCGGAAAAAAATTCGTCTTAAGAAAAGAAGTTATAATTTTAGAGATGCCCAACTTGAAACGTTTAAAATGACGGACATTTTGATTTGGTTGGTCGGAAAAAATTTAATATTTTTTTGTAGTTCGGCCTACAAGTTATAAAACTACACGCAAAATTTAAACTTTGTATATCAATACGTTTCGTGACATTAATTCATGAGTGAAAAACAACAGTTTTGTGAAAAATTTGAGATTTTCTGACATTTTAATACTAACAACAGTATTTTATGTGTACTCTTAGGCAATAGTGATTCGAGTATATTTATGAAATGTCAATAAAACTCCCTCAAAAAACGAAACCTAGGGTATTTTGTAAATCAAAACAAACAACTATTTTATTATTTACTATTAGTTCTACCCCTGTTCGCTTCGCTCGCCAACTTCGGCTGCGACCCTTGGTGATGCCAATACAACCTTATTATTAGCGAATTTACATAGGAAAAATAAGCAATAACAGTGGTCCTTATAGTAATACCCAAGGTCGGGAGTAGCAAATGAGCACCGACCATTGTCCCCAAAACACGTTTTGGGGTGTCATTAAAAATCATGTACATAAGTCTAACGACCGCATTTTAAGTCCGATTTGGTCCAAATTTGGTGCACATGTTGGTTGTCTGTGTCGCTCAGACGAGTTCGTTAGCCAAAAAAATCCAACAACCGGAAGCACGTTTATTAGAGTTTTTTCTACAAATACAAATGTATTACGTTATTCTGCACATTTTGTTTTTTACGCAACCTTATAGCTCGCTTGGTTCCCGTAAAATCGATCAAAACGTAAAATATCATAAAGGTACCCGGTTCAAAGCCATGTGGTGGATTTTACCGCGAAGCACGCAATTCATTGTCCATTGAAGATACTCCCAATATGCGGAATGGCGTGCGAAGCACTGTGTATTGAAGATACTCCCAATATGCGGAATGGCGTGCGAAGCACGCAATGCATTGTATATTGAAGATACTCCCAATACGGAGGTTGGCGTGCGAAGCACGCAATGCTTTGTGTGTTGAAGATACTCCCAATACGGAGGTTGGCGTGCGAAGCACGCGATGCATTGTGTATTGAAGATAGTCCCAATATGCGGAATGGCGTGCGAAGCAAGCGATGCATTGTATATTAACGATACTCCCAATACGGAGGTTGGCGTGCGAAGCAAGCGATGCATTGTATATTAACGATACTCCCAATACGGAGGTTGGCGTGCGAAGCACGCGATGCATTGTGTATTGAAGATAGTCCCAATATGCGGAATGGCGTGCGAAGCACGCAATGCATTGTATATTGAAGATACTCCCAATACGGAGGTTGACGTGCGAAGCACGCAATGCTTTGTGTGTTGAATATACCCCCAATATGGAGGACGGATTGACATCTTGCAACAGTCGCAGACAAGACTACACACGAGTATTACCTGATTCTAATAATTAGCCCAATTGGTGTTTTGGTTCATTGTAGGCCCTCCCTAAAATTATGTTCAGTTTTTGATCCAAATTAGCTGTTTTATATATAATAGGTTTGTATAACCAATGTTTGAATTGAATTAAAATATAGTTAGCATTTTTCGTTGATTTTTGTTTGTGTTTGTTTTTAGTTTGTCAATGTAACCTCAAAAATTTAATACTCTTCAAATTTTCTAAGTAATGTTGCTATGGTAATGAAAGTAAACAAACATGATATGTTGCTAAGTTTTTTATACGAACAGCTGTTTTTTGCCCCTGATAAAATCAATAGAAATATTTCTTCAATAAGATTAACATTGAAACTTTGAGGGCCACTGGGGCGTAGCCCTAATGTCCTAGGACTTCGGTAAATGGCCTAAAACCTTCCCAGGGTTAACCTGTGTTACTATGCAAAATTTCAAAGCAATCGGATAGACGGTATACGAACGCAAAGTGGACAAAGAACCAAAAAAAAAACCCCATAAGGAATACACAGCAGAAATTTGCATTTGATTATAACGTTTGTAAGGCGAAAGATACATGATTTGTAATGCTTGATGACATATCTGTGAATGATTACCTGAAATTAAAAAAAAAATAAGGAAATTGGCCGGATAGAATGGCCGTACTGACTGCCACAAGTTTTCATAAATTCTTTTAATATATAGATAATTTCTATAAGTGCCAGTTAAATATATATAAATATATTACGTAATATTTATACATATAAATACGTAAATATTTGCTTATATAGAGAATTAAGACAGTGGAATAAGAAAAATAACGATAGGTAAGTTTTTCTACAAAATCTCGGAATTTACAAGTAAAGTTAAAAGTACCCCATCTTTTGAACGGTTGAAGATAATATAGTACAATATCATATATTCTTGAAGGGAATTTAACGCTCTACAACTTCCTTCTGTATACATTTTTCGTAGGACGGAAGGCTGAAAAGTTAACAAGCCAAATAAGGCCAGAAAACGAGAGGAAAAATTTCCTTTTAAAAAATAAGCGAATTTTGAGCGCTAATATCTCAGAAACCATGCGAGATAGTGAAAAAATGAATATATTAAATCTTGTAGCACATTTTGTTAGCTTTGCTTTTGTATAGAATGATTTTATCGCTAATACGCATAGTTTTTGAGATATAAGTGAAAACCCAAAAAAGGGACCTTCTACAGGCTCCCTGCTCCTCTCAAACCTGCTAGGAGTGGGGACTTTTAGTATGTTTACCTCTTAACTATTCCAAACAATGTCCCAAAGTCAAAAATTGTGTTCCTTCCATTTCCCTCTACACCCCCCTTTGAGCAATCATTGACAGGACAATATGTATACTTACGTAAATTATTAGCTATGCACCAATTAAACGCTAAAATCCCGTTTTCCGCCAGCTTGTTACCAATAACTACCGATATAACATAAAAATTACAATTCAGGTTTTGATGTGTATTTAACATCTATGATTTCACATTATTGCATACTCTACTGTTAGCCTATATACCTTATTTAACGATTAAACCAGCGTATACAGTAAATTAAATGAGACGATCTTGTCAAAGTGTAAGTTTTTGATCCAAATCAGTTGTTTTATTTATACTAATCACCCTAATCCAATTTAGTCTTGTGCACACTGTAGGCTTGATGCGTAGTTCTGGTAAACAAGTCAGGCAGCAAGGTTTGGCAACATTGTTAACTGATAACGCCTGTGCTCGCTTTATCCAAACTTAGACTAAATAAAATTACTTTAGAAGTAGGCCTAGCTGTTGAATGGGCAAATTGTAGATACCATTGTAAACGTTGGCTAATTATGTAGGAACAGTTTAAATTGTGTACATAGTTTTTCTTTTCATGGCTCCTAGACACCCAAGTACATTGTCAACTCGAAAGTTTATAAAAATATAATTTTTTATTGGTACGATAACTGTTGTAGTTTCTCACAAATTACTTACAGACCAATTTTGACGAAACTTTCATTTGCATGTAGAGGACTTTTCAGAGTCCTATTTAAAAAGTGAAAAATTATCAAAGTGGTGAACTAAATTAGTGGGTTTCGAACGGACGTGATTATAATAAATAAAACAACTGATTTGGATCAAAAGCTTACACTTCGACAAGATCTTCTGTTTTACATTACATTTTTATAACACATGTACAAAAAAATAATTCGACCACGCAGCTGACGTGAGTTGAGCAAATTTCCAAAATTAAGTTTATATGCCTATGTTTTAGGGTTTCAACCAACAATTATTTGGGAAATAGGTCTATTCACGACGGTGCTGAATAGCTGCAAAATGGTTCGCACGCCAGTCCGCATATTGGGAGTATCTCCAATACACAAAGCATTGCGTGCTTCGCACGCCAACCCCACAGTAGAATCCACCACATGGCTTTGAACCGGGTACTTCTATGGTATTTTACGTTTTGGTCGATTTTGGGGGAACCAAGTGGACTATAAGGTCGCGTAAAAAACAAAATGTGCAAAATAACATCCTACATTTATATTTGTAGAAAATACTCAAAAACAAATTCATTCCCGTAGGAAAATCTAAAAAAAAATAGTTAAATTCCGGTCAAAAAACGTGCTTCCGATTGTTGTATTTTTTTGGCTAACGAACTCGTCCGAGCGACGTATACAACCAACATTTGTAGCAAATTTGAACTAAATCGGACTTAAAATGCGGCCGCTAGAGTGCGAGATTTTTAATGACACCCCGAAACGTGTTCTGGGGACTGCGATCGATGCTCATTTGCTACTCCCGACCTTGGGTCTTATCATAAGGGCCACTGCAAAAGCTCATATTTCCTATGGAAATTCGCTAAAAAACCACAATAACTAGTTAAAAATAGTGCTACTTGTACCTACAGTTGATCAACGATGAAATATCAAATTGTAGTTTTTCTCAATAAAATACACTCATATTTTTAATCTCTGTGCGCAGTGTCATTTATTATTTATTTATTTTTGTCAAACTTATTATTATTATTATTTAAATTTGTATAATGCAGTAGACTTCCTGCGTAATTTACTGCAAGTTTTATGAAAATATAAACAATTTTACAAAAGTTATGAGGAATAAAACAAAACATTGCATTTTCAATATTCGCCTAATCATTAGCAAAATTAATATGTTATTGAAATAACAAAGTTTGTATAGTAATCTATTTTGAATTTTATAGTGTTTACACCTATAAAACTTATAGCCCAGTCGGTATAGGTTACAACTACCAGTAATTTGCAATACGGCTGATTTTTTTATAAGTACATTAAAGTATGTAGATTAACATAAAAAAAGTTTACCAGTCTATCGATTTCCCAAAGTCGAAAAAAAATCGATTATCATTTTTTTTCCGATTATCCTTAATATTTCGAGCTGGGATGAAGATAGAGAAAAATAAAAAATACCACCGTGTAGGGGAAGTATTTTTCAACAAAAAAGGCCATATGTATTTATTTCGTCCGAACAATGGTTTGTCTGGAAAAAATTCAATAATGCAGGTATGTATTTTGCAGCAAGGGAAATCACTAAAAGGGGACATCTTATTAATATATGAAGCGTTGGCTCATTCTAAATTGGCCAAATTTTAATATATCGGATTGAAACTTGACATAGGAGTTAAAATATATATTTTAAACATTTATGCTGAATCTCAGCTTGTTATCTTAAAAATTACCCGATCTAGGAGGCGATTTCGATTATCGATTTTAGGAGTACCGGACCCACTAACTAATTTCAATCTATTCCAGTTTCGTCAATTTTTGGAATATCAACATCAAATTTGTATTACAAGTTGAGTACACCAGTATAAATATTCTTAGTAAGTATGAACGATTTTTTTCATGCTATTTTTAAAAACGAGGCGCTTTAAAATAGTCTTCTGTTTTCCTATCTCGTTTTAACTATAACACCTTTGGATTCTCAACGACTCCATTTTCGACATTTTTGAACATATTGATTTAAAAATTGGTACATAAGTTAAAAACACAACTTTTTTTTGCTATACTTATTTTAAAAACTATATTTAAAAAATTGGCTAATCTGCAGCCGATTAACTCAAGCGTTTTGATGAAAAATCTAAAAAGGTCTAAAATTATACTTTTTTAAGTTACTTGTGCTTTGAAAAGTAAATAATAAAAAAGGTTTATACTCCTTGATCTTGTTTGAATCTACATATTTAACTTGTAAAAAAACTTTCAGGTTGATATTTTGAAAATTTTCAAAACTGGAGCTGTTTAAAATGAATTGGTGGGTCCGGTACTCCTAAAATCGATAATCGAAATCGACTCCTAGATCGGGTCATTTTAAAGATAACAAGCTGAGACTCAGCATAAATGTTTAACATATATATTTTAACTCCTATGTCAAGTTTCAATTCGATATATTAAAATTCGGCCAATTCAGAATGAGCTTCCGCTACACTGTGACGGCAATAGCGTCCGTATAGAAGGAACCGTCGCGAAAACAGCGTTCATTGCAGGAGTGAGCAGGGCTTCCAAGGGCAGTAAGCGCGCCCGTATATATGCTACACATAAACTCCATTGACCTGCTTTAGAGTCTGTAGTAAGTAAAGGTTTTGACAACAATCTATGGAACCGCAAATGTCGAGAAAAGTAAACCGTCATCTAGTATTCGTACAATTTATGCACATCTTTAAAACATACTTGGACCTCCATTTCTGAATTTCTACTTGCAGTCTGATTTTCTTTTCTCATTTTAGATAGTTTAGGTAGGAAAGAAGAGATACTTGCAGTGACCCTTATGGTGAGACCTAAGGTCGGGAGTAGTAAATGATCGTCGATCATGATCCCCAGCACAAGTTTTGTGGTGCCATTAAAATGTATAGGCCTATATGTGTTTGTGTTCGCACTCTAACACCGCATTTTAAGCCCGATTTGGTTAAAATTTGGTACACACATTGGGTGTCAAGTCGGTCGGACGAGTTCCTTAGCCAAAAACAAGGGGATACTACCCCCCGGAAAACTACCCCCCCAGGTGAAACGTGACGTCACGAAATCTGCCAACTAACCAATATGGGAGCCGTGTCCGCGACTGGAATACTACCCCCCCTAGCAAAAGCGGGTCGCCGGAATACTACCCCCCGGAAAACTACCCCCCCAAGCAGGTTTCTACAATTATACTGCTCTCGGCAACATACTGTGACTAAACAGTTTAGGTTAGTCTTCTAGTTTTTTTTTATTCTAATTATATCGAAACTTGAGTGTGCGTGACTGGAAAACTGCCCCCCGATCTCTGACGTCAAAATGACGTAGGAACCTGCTTGGAGGGGGGTAGTTTTCCGGGGGGTAGTATTCCGGCGACCCAAAAACAAATCCAACAACCGCAAGCATGTTTTTGACAGGAACCAAAATTTGTGTTGAGATTTTTCGTACTAAAATGAAATGTTTTTGGGTTTATCTAAAAAAAAATAAACGTAGAATATTATTCCGCACATTTTGTTTTTACACGACCTTATAGCTGGCTTGATTCCTCCAAAATCGATCCAAAAATACCATTAAATTACCTGGTTCAATTCCATGTAGATCCGAGGCCGACGGCCTAGTTTGTACGCTGCGAGCGAAGCGAAGCAGCGCGTGTGTCGAAGCTGGAGGCTTTAAGTGCAAACAAATTCTACTAATATATTTTGTACACAGAGGCAGCTGTTCAGAACAATTTCCCAAATAGATGGTGGAAATCTAAAACCTATATTAAATTAAGGCGATGACAACCACCCAGGTTTTTCGCCTTTAAAAATAAAAAAAATAATACAAATAAACTTAATTTTGGAAATTTACTTTACTCACGCCAGCGGTGATCGAATGATTTTTAATTTTAGCAATAATTCTGAAACAGAGGGAGAGAATGGAGGAGTTTGAATAAAATTTTTCGAAACATCTTGAAAGTATTAATCGCATCAAATAAAGCCCCCCTTCAAACAATACCCTACACGACATGAATGTCAAGAAATTCGTTCTTCGGGGCATCAAACTTATCCCTCCCCACAAATTCGCAGTCGAATGTTTTTAACTTCACAGTCTAGGAACGTTATAGTAATGGGTCCAAAAATCAAAATTTATTTACATACTAGGGGAGACCCCTGCGTGCTCCGCACGCCAACCCCCGATGGAACTTTCTAAAAACATATGTTATGTTTTATTTATAATAAAGGTGTATAGGATTAATAATAGTAGGTAACCTCAAAAGTAAGATGGTAAGTAATGTTAAATGTCCAATTCAAATTATTTCCTATATTTTATAACAGCAGTGATAATTACTCGAGGAATGTTCTGTTCTTTGTTCTTTGAACAAAACTACCAACGAAGGGAATCGGACTTTATCTGTTTAACATTTTACCTCCTAAATACTATAAAAATCATTGTTTACATCCACGAAAGCAGCTGGATTAGTTTGTTTCTTATTATAAACAGCTGTTTTGTATAGAAATGTTTTTATAACCTCCCGAATACTATAAACATCATTATTTACATCCACGAAAGCAGCTGGATTAGTTTGTTTTTTATTATAAACAGCTGTTTTGTATAGAAATGTTTTTATAACCTCCTGAATACTATAAACATCATTATTTACATCCACGAAAGCAGCTGGATTAGTTTGTTTCTTATTATAAACAGCTGTTTTCTATAGAAATGTTTTTATAACCTCCTGAATACTATAAACATCATTATTTACATCCACGAAAGCAGCTGGATTAGTTTGTTTCTTATTATAAACAGCTGTTTTGTATAGAAATGTTTTTATAACCTCCCGAATACTATAAACATCATTATTTACATCCACGAAAGCAGCTGGATTAGTTTGTTTCTTATTATAAACAGCTGTTTTGTATAGAAACGGTTTTTAAATTCGTTCCATGATAATCTTGTGGGGAAACCCCGACTTTTGAGATTAGCTCACGCCATTAAGGATAAGAATTTTTGACATCTAAAACCTTATTGCAAAACTAAGAAATGAGACGAATTTTTTGACACCTCAAACGTTAAAATTAGTCCAGAAATGAGTGAGGAGTTGTGTTCACAAAAAACTGCTTCACGTATTATATATAAGAATTTATTTGTTTCGAAGCCTAATAACGCATAATATTTCTTAAACACATGCTGCTATTCAGCGCCTTCGTGAGTAGACCAATTTCCCAAATTGTTGGTTGAAAACCTAAAACGTATAAATTTCATTTTGAAAATTCGCTTAACTCACGTCAGCGGTTCCGCTGCATGACCGAATTATTTATATTTACGCTTTGGTGTATTCTAAAACACGTTATGTGAATAACCTATCACTAATTGAACTCAGAGTTTACAATTTTTCCCATGATAAATTCAGAATTTTGTTAAATCAAGAAGGACTATTTGAAGACGTATTGGCCAGTTGAATTATAGTAATAAGTAGGCTAATATGTATTTTGATTTAATTGCAAGTATTCAATGTAGTACAGAAAACAATCAATCTCAGGCCAACTCGATGTCTTGCGAAGACGAAGGCCGATAAGAGAGACAATTGATACAGCGTTGCCATATCGTGCAGCCTTGTTTACTACATACGTTCTAACAACACACTACGGTTTTAATACAAATTCTTTTGTTTTAATTTCTTTGAACTTATTTAATAATCTAATTCATGTCAAATTATAAAATTTGTATTAAGTATAGGCTTACATACAGTACCATCTTAAACATTAATCAAAGATAATTTAAATTTAAAAACTAAAATCCAACTAATCTATATAAAACAGCTGAAAAACTACAAAAAAAAAAAAAACATAATACATGGAACAGACAAGCACCTAATTAGGTTATGTAGCCGTTTTCAGATTATCCAAATTAAAAACGTGCTTTATATAAGTCTGGTATATAAACTCAAAACTCGAAATTCGGTATTTAGACAATGTATGCCTCTTTAGCGTTTTAATTGTTTTCGACAATCATCCATAAAAATTACAAATAATTCGACCACGCAGCTGAACCACTGACGTAAGTTTAGCGAACTTCCAAAATTTAATTTATATGTTTTAGCGTTTCAACCAAACATTTTGAAAATGTCGTGTCTAATCACGAAGGAGCTGAATAGCTGCCTCCGTGTACGGACAATATTAGTAGAAGTCGTTTGCACATAAGCCTCCCAGTTTAGACTCACGCGCTTCTTCGTTCCACTCGACCTTGCGGCCTCGGGTTATAGACTGCTTCGCTTCGCTCGCAGAGTACAAACTCGGCCTTCGGCCTCGAATCAAAAGCTGTCCTATCATAAAGTCACCAACGTGAATTTAAAACCGGGTACTTACACGGTATTTTACGTTCTGATCGATTTTGGGGGGAACCGAGTGAGCTAAATGTCGTGTAAAAAACAAAGTAGACAGAATAATATCCTACATCTATTTTTTTTTAGATAAACTCGTAAAAAAAATTTATTCTAGTACGAAAAATCTCAAAAAATAGTTACTTCCAGGTAAAAAGCGTACCTACTGTAAGGTTTGTTTAAAACCTAGGCGACTTTATCATGTAAGGTTGTTTGAGATTAAGGTTTTCGGGAGATTACTGAGAGAACACTTTGCATATGTTCTGAATTTATAAAGGATCTTTTGAATTATAATATTGGCAAGTTTTGGGGGCGTCCACCAGGTCCAACCTATGGACCAATGTTTAACTTGGCTAGAGAAGTACTCCTAAGTATAGGGTATTAACAAATACAGAGACACAGTTTTCTTAGTCAAAATCAAGTTTAATAAATTAATGAACTCTCCCTTTTCAAACTCTTTCAATACCAGAGGTTACTTTGACAAATCTACCTGAATCAATTATAGGTTTCTCACCTTATTTTTATACAAGAAATTACACTGACAAATGATTTGAATTAATTATAGTTATTGAAATAATTTAATACCTGAAATTAAACTGACAAATTATTCCCTTTATTTATGGTTCATCAGGTGCTCTTAAAACATTAAAAGTACTTTAACAAATTATTTAAATTAGTTAGGATGTTGACACTCTCTTAACATATTCAATAACCCATTCTACATTTATACAAACACATAATATTTCTACCTTAAACTCTGAGCACTAATTTCTCCCTTTGAACACCTTGATTCTAACTCTTTCAAGGAATGATTGAACCCGCTCATGTATATAAATATATGTAATCCATTACTTATGAATTTGAGTGTTAAGTAATTAATTAACTCAGAATGGTTTGCTTATTAATTAATAATTCCATAATATTTAATTGTTTGGTAAATGATTCAATGTTAGTTCTAAACCTCGAAATCTGTCTTACAAAATAATATTTAGTTAAATTCAATTTACTCACATATTAATCTCCTTTCTTTACACAACACCACTCTCTACAAGATTTTAAATAATTATTACACCCATGCACTCGCACACACTATTTACCGAATTTCTGTTGATAATTACTTCCGAACTTTACTTTCACTACCGATTACACGTTTTTTATTTTGTATGCTATTTTTCTTTTGTTGAATTTGATGTCTTTACCCCTTGCAGCACAGTTATTAAAGACCTGCGTTATTTCTCTCTTCCTCCCCTCTTTTTCTTTCCACGTCTCGTTGTTTTCTCACTATTGGTTGATTTCTGAATTTTGTCATTATTTGATTGGGCCACTCGATTTCCTTTAGGTTGCTTTTATTATGGTTCCACCTGGAATGTATAGTTCATCGTCCTCGGTCGATTAGACGTGTGCTATAATGCTTAGTTTGCGTTTACGTTTGCAGTTTTATTTTTATGTCCCAAGCTATGTTCTGTAAAATTACTTTTGTTTTAAATATTCTTATTGCATTTATTTATTTGTTTTATTTCTTCTTTATTTTATTTTATTGTAAAGTGGTTGAGGTGAGTTATTAACCCCAACCCTTACACTACTTACATTTGATGGCTTTGCGATTTCGGCCTTGCGGCCTCGGGTTATGGACTGCTTCGCTTTGCTCGCAGAGTACAAAATCGGCCGTTGGGCCTCGGATAGTAAGATAATTTGAATTGCTATATTGAACCGCGTACTTTTAAGGTATTTTACGTTCTGATCGATTTTGGGGGAACCAAGCAAGCTATAAGGTCGTAAAAAAACAAAATGTGCAGAATAATATCCTACATTCATTTTCTTTAGTTAAAACTCTAAAAAAGTTTCATTTTCGTAGGAAAAATCTAAAAAAAAATTTTACTTCCGGTCAAAAGAACGTACTTCCGGTTGTTGGTTTTTTTTTTTGCTACCTAACTCGTCCGAACGACGTAGACAACCAACGTGTGTAAAAATTTGCACCAAATCGGACTTAAAATGCGTCCTATAGAGTGCAAACACATATAGCCTTTACAATTTTTGATGACATCCCTAAATGTATCCTGGGGGCCATGATCGGTGCTCATTTACTACTACTTTAGATCTCAATATAAGGGTCACTGAAATAGCTCATCTTTCTTATGGAAATTAGGCCTAACCAAAAACATGAAAAAATAAGAAACATCAAAGTTCATGTTCGTAAATCTTCAAGGCCGTAGCCAGGAGGGGGGGGGGGTTAGGGGGGGTCAAGACACCTCCCGAAATTGAGTAGTAAAAACTAATACTAGGTTTAAAAAGTGCAAATTAAATTATAAAATAGGCAACACAACAGAGGATCCAGCAACATATTTTACATCATTGTGCATTGCATGCATACTGATATTTAGATTTACTTGATTAAACTACAACGTACAAGTAAATCTGCAGTAGGTCACAGCCTTACTCTCTTGTGAGCTTGATCTGATCTATTAAATAAGAAAACTATGAAGGTTCAACAAAAATACTTTACTCTAACAAAACACGCAATCCACTGTGTATTGAAAATTCTCCCAATAAGGGGGTTGGCGTGCGAAGCACGCAATGCAAATTGAAAATACTACCAATATGGGGTTAGCGTGCAATGCACTGTGCGTCGGCCGCTTGTCATAGTGTTCAGTGTCAAGCTCACATGTGCGTCCTTAGCAGTGAACGTGTTAAAAGGGTTTAAATTCAAATCCCCGGTCCCGACCTAACCCCCCTCCCCCAAATTTTCCTGGCTACGGCCTAGCAAGTCTTTAATGAATTTCGATATGACTTGTGCCTTTACATAGATTGCCCTCTAAGCATTAACTTTATATTTTGCAATACCCCTCATTCTAAAAACGGTAAATAATGTCGACAAATCATATATTATGTCTGACCATGTGATAGGTAGCCTACAGTTCATCGGAACAAATGATAGTTACAAAAGAATACTGAACCATTTTCAAAAACACGTTTGGTTAAAATTATATTTTAAACCCTATAGGAAAACACTCTTTCTACCTAGTAATAAAATTTACAATGTAAGATTAAGGATTGTGATGTAAAAAGTTCTGGAGTTTGTAGTGTAAGTTTACGATGTTATAAGTGTGAAACTAAAGGACCAATTTAAATGAAACCAAGTAAATCCTAACTAGAAAATAAACCTACTAAGGGTAATAAGGGAAAAACCTGTTAGAAAACCACTTCCATATTATAAAGTACTAGGGGAAACCCATACGTGCTCCGCACACCATCCCCGTTGGAACTTTCTATACTCATAATCATGTTGTTTTCTTTATAATAAAGACTAGCTGACCCGTACGGCGTTGCCCGTGGTGGTTGATATTTTCAGTCTTTTTAACGTAATTGTATTCTTTTTAAGTGTTCAGTCAGTGAGTGGTATTTGGCTTTTATATATATAGATCTTAAATAATAAAAGCACTATTGTCATAATAATAAAAGATCTGAAATTATGATTTTAGTAACTTTTATTCAACCCAAACCCCTCCTAAAATTTCGAAATTTTTCATACCCTTTCTTAGTGAGCACCTATGGCCCTAGAGGAAGCTACATACCAAATTTCATTCCAAT
>JAGFPH010002394.1:108514-151252 GCA_018207615.1 Philaenus spumarius | reverse complement strand
AACTTTGATCCCCAAACCCTCCTAAAATTTCGATTTTTTTTTCAAACCCTTTCTTGGTGATCACTTATGGCCCTAGAGGAAGCTACATACCAAATTTCATTCCAATCCATTCGGTAGTTTTGAAGAAATCGTTTTTTTAACAACTTTTATCCCCCCAAACCCCCCTAAAATTTCGAATTTTTTCAAACCCTTTCTTAGTGAGCACCTATGGCCCTAGATGAAGCTACATACCAAATTTCATTTAAATCCATTCGGTAGTTTTGAAGAAATCGTTTTTTAACAACTTTAATCCCTCCAAACCCCCCCTAAAATTTCGAATTTTTTCAAACCCTTTCTTAGTGAGCACCTATGGCCCTAGAGGAAGCTACATACCAAATTTCATTCCAATCCGTTCTGTAGTTTTGAAGAAGTATTTTTTTAATAACTTTGATCCCCCCAAACTCCTCCTAAAATTTCGAATTTTTTCAAACCCTTTCTTAGTGAGCACCTATGGCCCTAGAGGAAGGTACATACCAAATTGCATTCCAATCCGTTTGGTAGTTTTTGAGATGTAGGATTAATAATAACCAGAAAGCTAAGACGGTAAATAATGTTAAATGTTCAAATAAAATTATTTTGTATATTTTATAACAGCAGTTAAAAGAATCAGCAAGGCTTAGGTCTACACTTTAAAATCCTAACCTAAAAGATAGAAATACAAAAATAAGTGCTTCAAAGTTTGAAATCAGCTGTTAATGGAAATATTGAAGCAAACAGCTATTTTATGTTATTTATTCAATTGGTTGCTATGATAATAAATGTAAATACATGTGTTGGTTTAACATCCTAGGCCTAACCTAAGATTTTTTTCCGACAAAATTTACAAATATTGAAATAAAAAAAGGTTTTTATCGAAATGAATTGTAGCCTATGTTACTCAGGGATAGTGCAGCCTATTAGTAGGCCTAATTGGGCCTAATCTACCTGTCTTACACTGTAAAATACTTTATAAAATATGTTTTATATAAGTTCTTTGACAAAGATCTTTGATAGTGTAATGGGCCATCTTTTATAATATTATATATTTCTTTTATAACATTTATTTTATAAAATTTAATAGGTTGGCATTACCTTTTATAAAATGTTAGATACATTTTTACCTTTTAGTACAAGTCCAAAATGTTTTATAAAAGAGAATCACTTTTCAAATCATTTTTATAATACATGGATACCATCTTTTATAAAACATATTTTATAAAATATTTTACAATGTAATATGAGCCTAAAAGGTAAAACTGTATCTAACATTTTATAAAAGGTAATGCCTACCTGTTAAGTTTTATAAAAGAAATATATTATAAAAGATGGTCCATTAAACTATCAAAGATCTTTGTCAAAGAACTTTTATAAAACCTATTTTATAAAATATTTTACAGTGTAATACGGGCCTTAGATTTTTCTGACTAAATTTACAAATATTGAAATAAAAAATGTTTTTATAAAAATGAATTCTAGCCTATGTTACTCAGGGATAGTGAAGCTTTTTATTAGTAAAACTATTTTTTCAATCGGTTTAGTAGTTAAAGAGATTAGGTACCCCTTACATACGTAAACAAACAAATGTTACCTCTTTATAATATTAGTATAGATAAGGTGTGTTCAGGCTACCAAATTGCAACAAAACTTTGCCATTTGTATTTTTAAAATGGCAGCTGATGAAATATTTTCTTTTTAATTTCATCAAAATAATAAACCCTGAAATAACTAAGAAACCCTGTGTAATTACAGTTACTTTCAAAAGAACTGATATTATTCTTGTAATAGGCATTATAGCCTACTTGTAATTGTAACACAACCATTATAGACCTAAACATGCTTAAATACTACATAGAATACAAATAGCTCTGGAATAAAACGTATAGTAGCTCCTAGCAGCGGCTAATAATATATCAACAGTTTATGGTGTTGCAAAGCTGTCACCCATACAAATACTCGCCACGGCCAATGTTGCTTGACTTTTGCAAACAGAATAAAGTTGATGCCACCGCCACCTAGCGGTACCAATTCGAACCAACCCGCTTTGAATAACAGCTAAATAAAGAAGTTGTACTTCCTCTACTACAAATTAATGTTGTGCACATTACTTGATAAAATTTTAATCCCATACCTACCATAAACACACAGGTTTATTTGAAGGTACAGAAAAACTAATAAACTCAAAGAACAATACGACTGCAATTTAAACTGATAATGCATAGCTTAATAATGATATAGCCTAATAGTTTACGTTTCATCTATAGGTTATAAATTGCCCAGTGGTTTTCTAATGTTTTTCTATAAGAACTATCTTACAATTCAAATTAATAACCACGATTGTATTGTAGCATAAACTTAAACATTATGATTTCATCACAAAATTATCATTAATGGATCATAATAAAGATTAAGTGAATGCACATGTTTTGTTTGTTACCACTGCAATGCAACTAATTCAAGACTTTTAATTTCACAAACAAACCAGGCCTATTAAAGTATATTTGATTGACATGAGACTTAACCCTAGATTACTTATGTCAAAATTTTGTCACGGGATTACTTGTGTATCGTAAATTTGATTACTAACAAATATTTATTTTTTACTGTAGATAATTTTGGAATTATTTTTTTAAATTGTAATCGTATACTAGCATATTTTAGGGCTATACTTTTTTAAAGAAATAGTTATACATCGCACTATTCAATTTAAAAAAAATAAAAAAGCAGACTACTTTTTATTTAAAAATGAAAAAAAATTAGAAAAAAAATTAAAAATTGTATACAAAGTTTTTATATATTTTTTAAACACATACTTATGGTAAATACTTGAATTCTACTACATTTTTTTTTAGTACCTAAAATAAAAAAGTTTTTTTCTCTATGGGTTTGGAGGATTAATTAAAAAGTTACACTGTCACTTATGTATCGTCAAATTAACTACGCGAGCTCAAGAAAACAAGGATGCATACTACTTGTGACAGCGAAACTGTGCATCTGTGACATCTGTGGTTGGAGGGGGAAGGTACTGGGAGGGAGGTTAAGAACATGCACCTATTTTTTCAAATACTGGGATTTTGCAAATGGTGCATCGTTATTTTGAAGACACATAGGCCTAAGTAATGTAGGGTTAACTACTGAAGAAAGCATATTTAGGCTATATCTGTTTTTCTACAGGCTTACTCAGTTAAGATTTTTTGGAACTCCTTAATGCGGGTTGAGGTAGGAGTTAGCAAATAGAAAATGTAAAGCGTAACGAAAAAGTGTTATTAATTGGTTGCTATGGCAATGAAAAGTATAAAATACGAGTAACGAAAAAGCATTATCAAATTGGTTGCTTTGGCAATGAATATAAATACATTCAAGACACACGTGTTTTGGTTCAACAATTTAAACTAAGAGACGATCGGTTCCGTCCGGCGTAGGTCTAGTTCAGATATTATCGTCAAGCGCTGAAATACATTCGATAAAAATAAAATGTTTGTTCATCAGTCTAGGCCTAACCTAAAATTATTGTACGTATGTTGCCGTTAAGGCAGGTAAAATAATTAAACATACACACAATAATTTTTGGTTAGGCCTAGACTGATGAACCAACATTTTATGTTTATTGAATGTATTTACAATGAATGGACATTTAACTGTGTTTACCATCTTAGCTTTGATGTTCTAATTAATTCTACACCTTTATTATAATAACATTAAACGTATGGCAACAGTAAATATTTGTATAAAAAACAATCTAATAATAAACGCCTTAGAAAGATTAAAATTATGCGTGTATGTTGCCGTTAAGACTGGTAAAAGAACTGAAACAAAGGCACGATGAACTTCGTTCCTGATGGGGGGTCCCACGACTGCACTGCACACATTCACTTTTTAAGGCTACCTTATTGTTGATTTTGAATTTATTTAATTCATTGAAGGTTTTTAATCCTGTGTGACACCCCCTTCCCGCCGTTTCACTCCGCAGTTCGTAAACTAGTTAAAAAAAACTAAGTGCCCCGGTTAAAAGATTTTATAAACGAACTAAAAGAAGGCTTGTGCTCAATAAATGTGTAGATAAAGATTTTTTTTATAAAATATAAGAATTGTAGCAGCACTATTTAATTATGAATCTTAGTTTGGCTTCAATGTTATTCTTACTTGTAAAAAAAAATAAACATTACAATAAATACGGATTTGTTTGTATACGGATTTTACGTACAACCAATGATAATTGTTTAGTATTACTTTCTCCAAAGGATATGATTGTGTAATTTCAGAATAAAGGTTCATTGATTTTTTTATATGAAAAAACCATACCAACGATTTTCATTTTCTTATACAAATTATATAGACACATAATTGATTTTAATTGATACTCCCATAAATGCAATTACTTTTTTTTGCATAGTAAAATAATTTTATTTCAATTGAATGATTTATAAAATTTACTCACTTGAAATATTTTGAATCAAGAAAATTGCAAGGAAGTAAGCCTTAGACTGTCTCAATCCTAATTTTAAATGCATTGTTCGTAAGTGAAAACATAATATAACACAGATTTTTGAAGTTGCACTAAACTGGTCCAATGGTCAAAGCTATTATTGTTCCATAGAGAAGGGACGGGGGTTCAACTGGTCCGAAGGGCAGTAGGCAGGTAGAGGTGGGATATCCTGACACTAACCCCTATCCCCCAACCAGTGGATTTACTCTAATCTCAGACTCAGTTTTCTTACAGTCGCAGCGTAGTGTAGTACTCGTGCAAGTGTTTGGTGCGTTGCAATGTATTCCATGTTCAGTGAGAGTAGATTTAAATTAGTAGTTTATGAGGAATTTAAATACTCAAAAGGTGACAGGATTCTGGTCAGAAGTGGCGATTTTCTAGAAGAAAAGTATGTTTGGAGCATCTATTCACGGATGCATAGATGTTATTTTGTTATAAACAGTGGCTGTACAAAACCAAGAGCCGTGTTCCAAGAACTAAGTAGGAAAACATTTCTACACATTACTGAAACCACCTGCTAAAATGATCAGAACAGAGATTGCGTCTGCTCCCGATCCCGTGACTGACAATATCACCCGAGACGAAGTCACATGCATAAAAAAAACTTGAGCAACACTAAAAGAAGAAACCTTCAACTTCTTCTAAAATGTGCTGCAGAGACCTAACCTAACCTCTTCAATAATTTTAAACGTCATATTGCTTTAATGATGCGTAGAACTAAGTCAACTTAAGATGAAACTTTGTTTTGATTTTGTAGCGACGGGCCAGCTTAACTCAGCCCAGGCGCTAACCGTCGGACCAGTTAACTCCAAAATATTGATTGTCGGACCAGTTTAACCATTCCTGATTCCCCTCCGTTTTCGTTATCTCGAACGAATTTTATTTTTTTCTTGATCTTTTTTCAAAACGAAGCGGTACTAACGGACAGACTGCGGGATGACAAAACGGACAGTTTGAAAAACCTCTCCCTTCCCTTCCGTTTTTAGAAGAAAACAGAATCGTAACGCAACGGAAGGTAAAAAACGGATAGTGTAAACCTACACTAAGGCGAGGTCAAGAGCATTTGCGGCGTCTACGTGTGATATGAGTTCCGTTTGAGCGTTCGCCTCCTCCTCGCTTTCCTCCGAGCCGATCAAACGCTGTATAGAACTGACTCTAAGCAGATGTCCCCGCACTTAATGTACGTCTTAACAAGTCAATACGTTGATATTATTCATGAAATCCGCCTACTCCAAATTCTTGTTAAACCGAACAGAGTTTGGTCCCAATTAGTTCGAAATAGCAGGACTTTAGAAGCAAATCTTTCTGTATTGAGATAGTCTCGTATTTATGTACTCTAACAATGAATTAACACAAATAAAGGCCCAAAAAAATAAATTCACCGTAAAAAAATGAAAGAAAAAAATAGCCTGAACTTCTAACTTACAGTGTAAAGTCCCTGATGTCTCCAGCAAAGGAAGTAGGCCTAATAGTAAACAATAACCATTAAAGCTAATGGACTTAAATCGACAAATAAACATGTTTGAAGAGCCGGAACAAAAAACAAGATTAGGTAGGTTTGTTAAAAGTGCAGGTCAGATTCGGACGGTTGTAATCAGTTGTCATGGCGTCTTGCATAAGTTACAATCGTTTTTTGTGCTACAACTATTGTCTAACGCTGATGTCCGAAAATGAACTTGCATGGCAAAATTTCTTGTACATACATGGCGTTTTGTGACAGTAGAAAAAGTGTCCGGAGTGTGGAAATGTTCTAGTAGCGTGTGATAAACCGTCAGCAAGCGACACTAGTTCTTCATCTGATGACAAAATTTAAAGTAAGTTACTCATTAGTATTTCTTTTTCCGTGCCTTTAATTATGTTAATTATTTGTTAGCATATACATCAAATATCTCAATATGGGAACATTTACTTGAAACATATTGGAAATAGAGACTATAAGTTAGAACTTAAGGCTATATTTTTTTCTTCATTATTTTAGGGTGAATTTATTTTTCCGGGCCTTTAATCATGTTAATTCATTGTTATAATACATAAATAGGAAATATATGTCAATATGGGAAGATTTGCTTCTGACAAAGTAATAGTAAACAAATACCATTTTAGCCATGGATAAAGAAAAATCCCAGAACCACTGATGCTGGAGATACATTGTAGGGAAGTAATTTCACTCCCTTTAGCGATGAAAGTCAATAGAAAAAATGTGACTTTAATTACGAACTATATGGTACCGTAGATGTTTTTGGAAAGTTGTCTACGGCTTTATCTGGGTAAGCGAAAGGAATAAGAAAACGCATGGACTTTTAATGACGTTACCCTTGAAAAGAAATTTTGGACATCAAGTTAAAAACCTAGTAAAACGAAAATACACAACACAAGGCAAAATAGTATTTTTCAAAAACAAGAAGAACCTATTAGAAAAGGTACATTCTAATGAAAAATATGACTGGTTTAAAGAAAACATTTAAGCTACACTGCTACCCAGAATTTATAAAGTGTTAAATGGATTTATTGCAATAAGAAATTTGAAAATGATTGTTTCTTTTATTTATAATTTACACAGCCTACAATCTAATTTATTTAAGCAACAATATTATTTTTATCTTAGCATTCTTAAGTCCTCTCTACCAGACTTGGGATTAACGATTAAAATTAATCGTTAAAAATATGGGTAACTTTAACTTAATCGTTAGTTTTAAAACTGATTAAGTAACTTTTAACTCTTAATCGTTAAAATATTGGTTAACGATTAAAACTAATGTCAGTTAATTTGGCGGATGCCCGGCAAGATTTGTCACCATGTTTTAATGATCGGCACCGAAAATATTCAGGTTAAGGAAATGCCGGCCAGGTGGGTGGGGCTGGCGCGACAACATTCAACATTCTTTAGTTTGATTATTGGCCGGCCGGAAGGGGGTGTTTAAAGATAGAACTAGTAGAGCGTCGATTATACAAACTAATTGGGACCAAGGGGATTCGGATAATTCAATTCATTCAGTGAACTCGCTAGTGACTGGCCGGCGGGTGGCGGCCAGGTGCATGGCTGACTCAATAGCGTCCGCTGTTCGTTGAGCGCACAAACTTCTTGAAATCTACAACTTAGCTGACTATGTAAGTCAAAAACTTTAAATTCGGAATTATGTGCAGTACTGTACTGTACTTATTTATTTTCATTATACTACACCGAAAACCGCTGTTTTCTATACCTGTTCATAGGCATGTAAGTTCTTATTTTCCGTGCACTACACCGTAAATTTACCATGCACCTCATTTTATAAATAAAAATACACATCAGGGGTTTACTGGTACCGGAACGCATCGGAACGCTATTCCGGTACTGCTTTTTATAATTTTTTAAAATTTTGTTTTAACGTTGCACTGAACCATCCACTCCCTAAATCAAACACATTCAACACTCGGTTCAAAATTTTAAGTCCGCCAATCGAAAAACCTCAAGATATCCCCACACTACAGTGCGTTGCGACTATGCGAGCCAACTACAGTAAAGTATCCCACATTGTCCCTCAGCTCGGAATCAAAATGGGAGCACCAGACACCTTTTTTGCCAGCTTCACGGCACACCTTTGATGTTCAGTGAACGCTGCGAACGGCTACAAACGGCTGTTACACTGGCCGGGACACCGAGCTAGACTGAGAAACGCAGGCAGAAACCGCTTGAAGTAGCGGGAGGCAGGACCGGTCGAGCCCGGCGTCCTATTTGAAAGCTTCCATTGAAATACTGCGTAATCAGTCTTCAAACGATTTTCGTGCGGCCTGGCTTTGGTGTGAAACCCGCCTAAGAGACCGATGGTTCAGAGTCGAGGGGCCAAAAAGATTAAAAACCAGCGATGTTTAATTTTTTCTATTATTAACTTTTTCGGCATGAAAAAGTTTGTAACATATATTGATGAGATTATTGCAAACAAAATAAGACCAAAGATGATATAATTTGGACCACATTTAGTGATTAATACTTACCGGTATTGAATAATTCATTTCATTTGACGATTAATTATTTTAAAAATAAATATCCCAAAAAAGAGCACAACATGGAATACAAACAAACAATGGTGTACACTGGCAGACGCCGTCACAAATACAAGGTCGAAAGACGCCCCGAAAGAGGGAAATATTTAAATGTAGGTACCTGAACAGAGGCCACACGGCAATTTAGCGTCTGTATTTGTGTGTTGTGTTCTCGTGAACTATCAAGCTCGCAATAAAAAAAAAAACCCTATTTACTGGACTTTTAACGTAATATACTAGTATTACAGTACATTTCCGCGATCGGATGATTGACGTTTCGGATAACTGACGTTTGGAAAATTGACGCTCTACTACAGTAAAGCTGTGTGTGTGCTACAGCTAGCGTAAACAAACAACAATGCCATCATAATGCCCGTCAGTGTCATTCAATTAGCCCTTGGGTATAGGAGGCCTACCTTTGCCATTACAGTTGGATAGTTTTGTTCATGTGTTATAAGTTGGTTAGTTGTTTTGCCGTGTTATATAGTAATTGTTAGACAAAAATTTTGGAATACAGTTAGTTGCTCCTAAAATTTAATAAGTATTTTAATTGGTAATTTGACTGTGTGACTTTGACTGCGTAATTCTTGCTTTAATTATATTTAAATTTAAATGAATATTATGTCATGTTACTCTAACTGCGATTTTATTATTATAGGCTATATCAGACTGATTTTTAATGTTACCGGTACCTATGTTTAAACAAAATATTTTTGAGAATTTTTTAGTGTTATTTTGACTGGAAACCTTATGGTGTGTTGTATTTTAACCTTAATCAGTTAAATGTTTTGGTTAACTGTCCCAAGTCTGCTCCCTTCCCACCATAGCACCAAATGTCCGAGTAGACCAATAAAAAATTATTTCAAGTCTAGATCTAATCAATGACACCTTGGTAAACATTTCTATGCTTGTAAAACCTTGATAAAACATTCAAAACATTAAACTAAAAAATGTAATCTTCTTTCCCTAGAACTGGCATGGTTAAAGCTGAAATTGAAAAGCCCTTTTATAGCGTTTTGCAAGCATATTTTTAAAAATTTGCCAAAAATAGTAAATGAACCCCAATTCAAAAGTGTTCAATAGCTTTTTTTTAGACAAAACTTCAAAGAATTCAAATATGCCACTAAAAATTAGTTTATTTTGAAATTGTAAAAGTTATTAGCTCAAGAAACAAAAAATGTTCAGTAACGAAAGGAAAAAGTTCAACTTTAGGCCTACATAACAAGTAGTAAAATTTTGTTGTATTTTTTCATAAGCTTAAAAAGTTTTGTAATTTAGTTGTAAATAGAACTGTATAAAAACATTTATCAATTTCAAATTTTTTATTTTGAAAAAAAAACTGTTTTTATGTTCCAAGTACACGACTGGTAACAAACCTAGCCCTAGATTGTAACGTCATTTACTAATATATGCTTTGCTCAAAAATTAAACATTATTATAACAAAGTGTAGAGGATAAATAAAAGAAAAGAACGGTATACTTGTCTTTTCTTAGTTCACAAAAGTGTTTGAGTTATATTTATTTGAATAAAAAATGACATCAATCTAATGAAAAGTCGCCAGTCTACACATTGCGTATAGAACGGGACATTTGAATACCGTGAGAACCCATGCGCTAGACTGTCTCACTAGAACGTAATAATTATGTACATTTCAATTGTCGTCTAGACAGACAAAAAACCGGTTATTTCTGGATTAATTCCCACCAATACAAAATTCAGACTTTGCTGTACAAAATGGTGTAAAGAAATCTGTCAAAACATTTGATATGGTGGTGGTAAAATCACTTGACAAATGGGCTGTTTCATTGGT
Source organism: Philaenus spumarius (assembly GCA_018207615.1). NCBI lineage: Eukaryota > Metazoa > Arthropoda > Insecta > Hemiptera > Aphrophoridae > Philaenus > Philaenus spumarius. Next base: position 140,917 of record JAGFPH010002394.1, on the reverse strand, counting down.
TGAAAAACAGTCCAATCGCAAGGGTTTACAGTAATTCTTGGAAAAAATACTATTTTTATAGTGACATTTGATTAGAAGGCACCAACAGAAAGATAAAATCTTGACCAATTAAATGGTATCTTTATAATAGCCACCAAAAAAATATTTGTGTAGATAGTCTTGAACGTTGAAGAAGTGGGAAATAACAGTACAATTGTATGCAGATTCGCCCGCGGAAATAGCTTTAACACAATATGCATATTTTAAAACGATGATTACGTATGTAAATATACGTTTTATGAAAAAGTTAAATTAAAGTTTAATTCATTTCGTTTCCAATGGTGCCAGTTTTATTACGATTGGATTATTGTAAATGGGTTAAATTATCGATTATGCAAATTCTCGCTAAGGTTCGAGCGGGTTGCATTTGCGCCTGAGAGACTGCAGTCTGCCACTTTGAGAGTTAACAAAAGGACTAAGTTTAAAACAAAGTTATTAATTCAATTATGTAGCCTAATTAGGGTGAAGTGGGGCCATGGGGCAAGTGAAGCCAGTGGCTGCCACAGTCTTGGAAATAATTATTTCAGTAAAAAGTTGGCCACATGTTTTTTAGGATGTTTTCTAACATATTTCACTTTGATAATCACTTTCAGTGAACAAACCGTACATTTTTCACGCATTCAAAAAAAACCTTACGTTTCACAACCGAATGGAAATGCCAGGGGCGAAGTTTGCATGACTCTCACCACTGTTTGCAAAGACCTAGACTATAAGTTGTAAGTGTTTCTGGTAATTTTTATATATAGATTCAGCCTGTACGAGCCATTTTACTCAATAATGCATATTAAAAAAAATATGGTGGTGGCCTCACTTACCCCATCAATTTTCGTCGGTTGAGTCTTAATTGCGAACAGTCCAAATCGCGAACAAGGGTAAAATCGTCCAGACTGTGAACACCTCAAAAATGCCGAGGACTACCTGAACATGAGTCGTCCAGACTGCGAACACATATTTGGAATCTGTAAAAATGGAATAAAAAAAAGAATAAACTGAACAATATTAATTCCAAAAGTACCCCCAAAACAAGAAAATTAAAAAATAATGTAACAAAACGTTAATAACAAAAACTATAACAACGTATCATTAAGAACAATAGGAACTACAATATAACTGCGTAATTAAAATGGAATTTCATCAACGTTGCCAAATCGAACAATAGGTTATTGTACTGAATGGGGTGTGTATAAATCGGTGATCTGTGGACTAGTAAACGCGTGACCGCAGCATTGAATCTCTTTGGTTCCGCAATAAATTAGCCAAATTTCGTTATTATCACATTATATAATTAAAATTTAAAAAAACCTAAAGGGTTCAAACCTATAGTATTTAGTCACAGTATGTTTACTTTTTACTTAGGCCTACTCTAGCCGATAACAGTATGATTATATTTCGTTATTATCACATTATATAATTAAAATTTTTAAAAAAACCTAAAAGGTTCTAACCTATAGTATTTAGTCACAGTATGTTTACTTTTTACTTACTCTGGCCGATAACAGTATGATTATATTTCATAATTACTTCTTTGCCTTACTGGACCGGTTATATTATATAAATACCTGTAATTCGTTGCTGCTCGCAGTCCTATGTATATCTCTTTTCTCAGATGACGACCGTTTCGCCTATTTGTCAGGCATTATCGAATCCGTCACAAATTTAAATAAATAATTAACACATTAATTGGCATTAATTTGCATAATGCACGTCATATAGTTGCAATTTAACATAAAACACAGACATTACACTTAAAATTGAGTTTTTTATGTACATAACCCATCACACGAGTTTAAAAGTTCGATGAGGTTCTATTTATTTGTGCACTCATTCAACGCTGCGTTGGTACTAAGCGAGTTATCACTACGTAACATCTGGTTTATTTTTGATGGTGGGGGTCATTTCTAAGAATTATATCAAAGATATTATTTGATTGGAAATGTATTTTCTCATTCAGTAGCGCGGATGAGTCTGATACGGTTGCCTTGTAAATATAATATTCTTCCAAGACATTCATATTTGGTCCTTTGGAACATATGTTTAATATGTCCATATTCTTCTGTATGCTTGTATAGTTATGTCCCGTACTCAACAAATGTTCCACGTATTTAGACTGTATGTGAATATTGTTATTAGGTACGGTATATGTTCTTTAAAACGTGTTTTAAACATTCGTCCTGTCTGCCCGATGTAGTGCATATTACAGTCATCACAAGTTAAATTGTAAATGCCGCTTGCATTGTAAGGACAACTAGTTATAGATTTTGGTCTGAGTAACTTTTTTAAATTATTAACAGTTTTAAATGCCAATGTGTTAACCTTGGTTTCGGAATATTCTGTGTGCAATATTATCTAATATTCCGTGGTAGTTGATACTTATGTATTTAGGTTTGTCTATTAATCTCGGTTTTTTAATATTATTGTTTTTCTTTAATATGAGTCGGTCTATTAACGTGTGTTCATATCCATTAGCTATTGCTATTTGTTTGATTATTTTAATTTCTTGGTCGAAATCTGTTTTTTTCATGGGTACATTTATCGCTCTGTGTATGAGGCTATTGTAAGCGGACATTTTTTGGTTGTGGGGGTGGTTTGACGTTGCATGTATAGTATGGTTCGTTTGGGTAACTTTTCTGTATATTTTGAATTCTAACTTGGTGTTAGATTTGGTTCAGGTTAAGTCGAGGTAATTTAAACTATTGTTAATTTCCATTTCACATGTGAATTTGAGAGAAGTATGTAAACTATTTAAATAGTTCTTGAAGATGTTTACTTGCCTTGTAGTTCCTTTAAATATACAAAAGGTGTCGTCAACGTACCTGTGGTATGCCATTATGCTTTTACGAAATGGGTTTGATGTATTCATGATGAATTCCATCTCAATATGGTTAAGGAATACCTCATGGGTTATGTACATAAAAAACTCAATTTTAAGTGTAATGTCTCTGTTTTATGTGTTTTATATTAAATTGCAACTATATGACGTGCATTATGCAAATTAATGCCAATTAATGTGTTAATTATTTATTTGAATTTGTGACGGATTCGATAATGCCTGACAAATAGGCGAAACGGTCGTCATCTGAGAAAATAGATATACATAGGACTGCGAGCAGCAACGAATTACAGGTATTTAGATTATATTTCGTTATTATTACATTATATAATTAAAATAAAAAATAAATTCTGTTAATATATAATAACGGCCTCGGATTCTACGAATGGGTTGAAAACCCTGACCTCTCAAAATGTGTTCGCAATCAGGAATCCTACCCACCCCCCAGATGACCCCCTCCCCCTTTAAACCCAAACATGTTCGCAGTCTGGACTGTTCGTAATCAGGAGGACACATTTTTGTCATGGGACAAGTGGAGCCACAGAGCATGGGGTAACTGCAGCCAGTACCGAAACAGTATTTTTTTTTGGATTTTAAAGAACATATCTTACTTATATTAATGTTTTAATCCTTTTATTTTGCTTTTGAAATATCATTTTTCTCCTACAACCTATAGTAAAAAAAACAACTATGCAGACCTGTATATAATAAAATAAACATTTAAGTTGGTTAATAAATAGTAATAAGGTGTTTAAGTGTCTTTTTTTTAATGAAAAAAGTATGTTGAGAGGGAATTTTAGTTAAATAGGAAAGTACAACAATCATTATTCTGGCTGTACAAGTGTGTAAATTGGTTTAACAGGTAACAAAATGTTTTAAGGTAAATTTAAAAAGATATTTTCTAACTAAAATGTTATTAAAATCATGCCCAAGAGGTCAAAGAAGAATAACAAACATATAAGGACATTAATAAGTTGTTATTTTATTAGTTTGAATCAAATTTAGTTTCTTTTAAATTTCACCGAAACTCCTAAAAAATTATGATATCTCAGCGATTTAAAAACTGCCTGAATCGGTGAAAACTGGACTATAAGTCCACTTACTGCTCTAGGCATGCTTTAATATGAAATGTACAGGCCTTGGCAACTGGAGCCACACAACATTGTCACAAAAAACATTTCCCCCAAAAACACTGTAGGGTACAGGATCTTTTTAAATGACCTACATCACTTGATAGCCAACAAAACAAAGATAAGGCATGCCAAATTTCATTAATTTACATTAAATAATAACTTGGTAAATTCAGTTCAAAGTCGAACAATGCAAAAACTTGGCCCCACTTCACCCTAGGGTCGAATAGTAAACTGGCGCCCACCCTATAAACATTTTGACTATTTTTTATATGCTTTAACTTAATTTGTTTTTAAATTGAGCCATAAATTACTGTTTTGAAGATAAAAATTAAATAGTAAATGTCCAGAAGGATTTGGCTTAAGTATTAGATATATAAAGTATAGGCCTACTTATTGATTATAGCTCATTGATGTACCTCTGCTTCTGTGAACATTGTCGGCTTCGTGGAGCACAGCACTTAACACAATCAGAGACTATCAGCTGTTTAATGAATGCTCCATCAGATTCTCTTTCCATCACTGAAACAATGTAAATGCTTATATAAGAAAACCAACTTCGACATCACAACAACTGACTCTGACAACTGTAATATCAAATAAATAAAAATCTAAATATATCTGAGAATGTCTTGTTTAGCTTTGTCGTTTGTAATGCTTAGGCATAATTGTTAAAGTTTTATTAGTTTTCATTTCAGTGTACCTACGTTTGAAAAAGCAGTATTTGACTGACACAAAATACCTTTAAAAAAGGGTAAATTATCTCTTAGGACTGAAAAGAAAGGAAAGTGAAAATTTGTTTTACATATTCGGAAACTAGACACTTCTCTAAGTCTAAAAAAACACTAACCAGAACAGTCCTTGACAAATAAAATTTATTTAATAGGAATAATTACAAGAGAAAACATAAAAATGGAGTTTAGGTTAATGCTAACCCATGCCTTTATAAAAGATTTGGTTTACACTGTCATTTATTTAAGTCTGTCAGAGAAGTAAATAAATCTGTCAAAACTATCACTCCAGAATAAAAAACTTACGCCTATATTCCTAAAATTAAGTCAGTAACTATAACCTCTCTATGCACTAACATTTATTTTCAAATAACTGTATACAAGAGAATGAATACAGCTGATGTCAAATTACCAATGCTACCTGGCGTCAAAACCAATTGACCCGCATTGAATAGTTACTAAATAAAGAAGTTGTACTTCTCTTTAATATTAATTTGCTAATCTCCTTACAGTACACCTTACAGCTAAGGCCAACGCTACCTGGTGTCAAAATCAATCAACTCGCATTGAATAGTGATTAAATAAAGAAGTTTCAATTCATATTTGCTAATCTCCTACCTACTACTGCAAACACATTTTAATTGAAGATAATATATATTGTGGTTTCCAAATTTTAACTTAAACTGAAAATAATCCCACTAACTATGGTTGTATTGTACATAACTTAAACATGGTTCCATCTCAGGCTTATCATTAAAATCTCAATTTAAGAACAAAAAATGCTTGTGTTTTCCTTGACTGTTTATCCATTGAAGGAAATAGTTCTAGAATTTATTTAAGTTCAAATTATAGCATATTTTTTATTCACTTCACAACACCGTAGAGGGCACACAGTTATTGTAAATATATTCATAACTACATAATTTTGTTCTATAGACATAGATATTCAGTTATGTGTTTTGTAGGCAACATATTATTGTTAATGTTTAAAGAAATTAAATCATGTAAAAAATCACATCATCAAAATTCACTCCCATTATTTTTTCATAACAAGACTAAAGAAGTATAATTTTCAGCCATTAAGGTTAGGTTCAGATTAGACTACTCTCTTCACAATAATCCACTAAAAAGACTAATACAATTTATCGTTAACAATATATAAAAGAAATCAGGATACAAAATTAAATGTGCAAAATGGTAATTCATCTTAATTAATGTTCAATCATTGTCCCTAGACTACTATAACAAGAATCAACGAAATACTGCGACTTGTATGCGACATACTCAATTATTACGTAGAGCATGTGCAAGTTAAGAAGTATAATATTATTTGGATTAATGAATAAAAATAATTCGACCACGCAGTTGGACCGCTGATGATGTGAGTTGAGCAAATTTCCAAATTAAGTTTATGTGCCTATGTTTTAGGGTTTCAACCAAAAATTTGGGAAATAGGTCTACTCACGACGGTGCTGAATGGCTGCAAAATGGTTCGCATGCCATTCCGTATATTGGGAGTATCTTCAATACACAATGCATTGCGTGCTTCGCACGCCAACCCCACGGTAGAATCTACCACATAAAATTACTCACGAAGGCGTTGAACAGCTGCCTGTGTCTTCGCAATATATTAGTAGAATTTGTTTCCTCTTAGTGGCCTCGCGAGTTTGCACCACTTGGCTTTGAACCGGGTACTTTTATGGTATTTTACGTTTTGGTCAATTTTGGGGGAACCAAGCGAGCTATAAGGTCATGTAAAAAAACAAAATGTGCAGAATAACATCCTACATTTATATTTTTAGAAAAAACTAAAAAAAATCATTCTCGTAGTAAAAATCTCAAAAAATAGTTACTTATCGTCAAAAAACGTACTTCCGATTGTTGGATTTTTTTGGCTAATGAACTCGTCCGAGCGACATAGACGACCAATACGTGTACCAAATTTAGACCAAATCGGACTTAAAATGCGGCCGCTAGAGTGCGAACATATATATGAATTTTAATGACACCCCAAAACATGTTCTGGGGATCATGATTGGTGCTCATTTGCTACTCCCGACCTTGGGACTCACCATAAGGGCAACTGCAATAGCTCATTTTTCCTATGGAAATTCGCTAATAAATTTTACATATTGTTTGTTTATATTTTTGACAAGTTTGAATGATGAAAAACGAATGGGTAGGGCCTATATATAGCCTATATATGAAAAGTGAACTTTAAGTTAGTTTTTTATATATTTTAAATAAAATGAATTTTCTGACACATTTATTTAACGAAAAACGAATGCATGTTAATTTGCACCTTGAGTGGATGTCGAAATGATCTGGCAAAGCTGTTATACCTTCAGGTTACCAAGATGGTTAAATTTTTGTTAATAGCCTATCTTATTTATTTTAAGTTGTTCTTATTTGGTTTTCAATAATTGGTGGATTGTAAAGTTTCATTACATTTGTGGGGAAATAGAAAGTGGTTTTTTATTGTTTAAATATTTAAACATAGGCCTAGATGATCACTCTCATCTAAATAACCTACCTTTAAATAAACGTAAAAAATGAGTAGGCCTATAAAGTGAACACAAGACCGATAATTGAAACCACCTATTTAATTGTCATAAAACAATTATTTACAGCTATTAATGAATAGTTAACAGTGTTGTTATGCTGTAATAAAAGCTATTCCTGGAGAAACACATTCTAGTGCATTAAACTCATTCCTATAAACATCAGTCCATAATTACACATCTCGTACAATATTGTACGTTGCAATATTTGACACTTCCGCCAATTGTTAAATTTCTAATGCATATACTTCATTTTTGATATTTTTACACTAAATAAAGAGAATCAAATGACTTAATGTACACCAAAAAAGATAAAAATAAGTTGACTGAACAAAATTATTGAAAGAAATTACAAATATGTACAAGAATTTGATAAATAACTTCCCAATTTGTTTACTTTTAAAACAATATAATAAACCGTATGAAATAACATTGAATACTAGGCCTAATGCTAAAAAAAAATAATGGAATAGAACGTTGCCACATTGAACAAAGGCAAACATCACGCAAAAATAAGGTAAATTATATTGTAAATTAATATTATTGATCTTATACTTACCAATTATATTGTTTTGTATAACAAAATTGCAAACATATAATATAAAGCAAAAGTAGCCTGAATTCTAACTTGCCGTCTATAGTTACAGTATGTTTCTAGTATGAAAACACATATATATAAGTTTGTAACACTTCTTAGTTTTCTAAAAAGGTTTTTAATTTCTGTAGGCCTATGTAATTTATTTATATATATATACATATATATATAGTCTATATATAACAACAACAACAAAATAGCCTGAAGTTCAAACTTATAGTCACTAGTCTCAGTATATTTCTAGTAAGTAATGTTTCTAGGCTATATAAATTTGTACTTCTTAGTTTTATAAAAAAGTTTTTTAAATTCTAAACGGTAAAAATTTACTTTAACTTGTCAATCGATTTCTAAGGGAATTTGATATAATATGAAAGAACACATCTAACTGATTTTAAAAAGAACAAAAATTTTCCCGGGAAATAATATTTGTAGGAGTTATGAAAGAAATAAAATTTGAAATTATATAGGTTAAGTTTCGACTTTTCCCCAATATTTCATGTAATTATAACAAAATAAATCACTTAACATACACCAAACACGTAAGAATTAAATAAAGTAAACAATATTAATCCCGAAAGTACACACACAGCAATAAAATTAGAAAATAATGTAACAAAACGTAAATTACGCAAACAATAACATTGTACCTTTAAGAACAATAGAAATTACAGTATAAATGTGTATTTAAAATGGAATTTCATCAACGTTGCAAAATCGAACAATAGGTTATTGTACTGAATAGGGTGTGTATAAATCGGTGACCTGTGGACTAGTAAAACATTGTTATTATCACATTATATAATTAAAAGAAGAAAAAAACCTTAAAAGGTTCTAACCTATACTATTTAGTCACATTATGTTTGCTTTTTACTTAATCTGGCCGATAACAGTAGGCATATGATTATAATATTTCGTCGTTACTATCACATTATATAATTAAAATAAAATACAAGCCTAAAGGTACTAACTTATACTATTTAGTCACAGTACGTTTACTTTTAACTTCATCTGGCCGATAACAGTATGATTATAATATTTTGTCGTTATTATCACATTATATAGGCTAATTAAAATAAAATAAAAAACCTAAAGGTACTAACCTATAGCCTACTATCTAGTCACAGTATAGGCCTATTTACTTTTAACTTCATCTGGCCGATAACAGTATGATTATAATATTTTGTCGTTATTATCACATTATATAATTAGAATTAAAAAAAACGTAAAGGTACTAACCTATACTATTTAGTCACATTAGTTGAGTTGCTTAAACTGTTCTTTTCTACATAAAAAAGAACAAGAACAATACGGCAACACTGGGAGAACGCTGAGAAAAACATGTTTGCACTTTACAATGTAAATTTCCATAACGAACTTTTGATTTGAAAGTTTTTAATATTGTACGTGTTGAAGATGGTTAAATATTGGTTTCCCGGCATCAGTAAAGTGTGTATAAATAGGCTACTATATTTATTAAGAAAAAAGTTCAGGTTTGTGCATTCATAGTAGTTTTGATTGACAAGTTAAAGTAAACAAATACCATTTAGGATTTTAGAAAATATACTAAAAATGGTTCTCATAATGAACATCTACGCCTACAAGGCCTAACCTAATGTTTCATTAAGATATTATTAGAACATGTCGTAGGCTAGCTGCAGAAACAAAAACCTGTTCTGTGTTATTATAGTACACCTCTTGACTGCAAATTATAGTACACAAATAAATATAATATCTACTGAGGTTTTTAGGTTAGGAATTTCAAGCCACCATAAAACACCTAGTATACTTACTTAATATTAACAAACAAGATTTTAATAAAGGCAGTAACCCTTAGTTATAATTATATCCATACTTACTTTACTTATTTATTAGGATTCACTGTTTGAAAACATTTATTGCATTTGCACACAACCACATTTAGGCCTAGGCCTACGCCTACCAATATAAACTTAATTCATAGTCCTTTAGTTAATTCAATTTTAACATTAACATTTTTCTTTTATAAAAGAAAATTTGATTTTCACTTATATTTATTAAGTCTAAAGCACACAGAACTGTCAAAACTATCATTCCTGAACATAAACCTAATACCGTATTTTCAAAATGCAGTCTCAATTAATTCTATTCAGCGCCATTTTTAATCTTAATATACAATAATTAAATAAAGCTGATGCCAACACTACCTGGTGTCGAAACTAATCAACCAGCATTGAGTAATGACTAAATAAAGCAGTTGTATTTTCTCTTCAACATTTAGTTATGAAAAACCAAAGACATGATTCTTACCTACTACAAACAAACAATTTTAATCAAAGGTAATTATTGTGTGGTTTCCAAACTATTCTAAAAATGTACCTTAAAATGCAAATGAAAATAACCACACTAACTTTGATTGTAATGTGCATAACTTAAACTTATCATTAAAGAATCATTTTAAAGAACAGTACAATATGCATGGTTTTACTTCTTTTACTGTTACTGCATTGTAAATAATTGGACCATGTTGAGCAATAAAAGACTAAGGGCTACTTTTCAGGAGAGCACTTTTGGTGTTTTATTTTTGTCACTATATTTCTGTAAAATTACCTATTAAATTTCTTTTTCCTCCAACTGTAAAAGGTGTATTTACACTTAAAAATATGGTATGAGCTCTTTTTGCTATGCAATAACAGACCAAACAACAAAATCCCCTGCAAAGCACATTCTTAGTTTTGCAATAACCAAAAACATTTTTTATTTTTTGTAAAAACTGTTGTTGTCATTGGTGAAGTGTGTTAATGTTATTTGTGACTGGCATCATTGTCCTTCGCAGTGAAAAATACCTGTTGGTCTAGTATTGCAAAATCTAAATTTAGACGAAGCAAGAAATGTGTTAATACCAAGGGACAGACAATTCTGGTCAGTAGGTCTCTTATTGCAAAACCTATTCCCTTTGGTCAATTGTTGCAAAACTAAATTACCCCATAGACATTTTGGCGCTTGAGTTTTAAAAAGATATTTAATAAAGTAATTAACATAAATGATTTTTTTTTAAAGCTTATAACATTTTCTACCCGATAGCATCAAAAACTCAATTTTAGCATAACTGGCACTAGGTCTCTTATTGCATAACATGGTCCAACTATTGAATTTATTTAAATATAAACTATATAGGATATTTTTTATACATATAGAACTTTACTACACCTCAGATGGCATAAATTACTATAAATACAGTTAAACTTGGTTATAGCATCAACGAAGTGACCGAACGAGTGACGTTATAACGATCTACTAACAGGAAATCATATTTGTGTTAGCTTGAGTAAAAGGACAAACAACTATACAGTATTACCGGTACTATTATTGGCAACATTATTCATGACGTTTATTCAAAAGAAAAACACTATACTTTTCTTTTAATGTACAGTAGGGTTCTGGTAATTGGAGCTGAGGTCCCCTACAATTATAAATTAGATAACATTATTGGTTAATGTGTACAGTTTTAATGAGTAAATACATGTAATGTGTATTAACAAACTGTATTAAAAACACTAAAATGACAGAACATATTAAAACATTAACTTACTGTATTAAAAAACACGCAACAATTTTAAATAGTCAACATTACTGTAGGGCGTTGGACAATGGTCTGATCACAACTACATAAATTGAGTCTCGCCGCGCTTTTGTATTGCAAATCGTATTAATTTATTCAGGGAACGTACAGAGGTGATTGTAGCGTCAATTTGTGGGGAAACACATCAAGTTTTGACTCGCGTAGTTCACTAGTGCTGAATCGCACCGTCACGAGCGCTAGCGGCAGTTGCGTCAAAGATGGCTGCCTTCACTGGACCTGAGCGTGCTTGCTGTGTGTTTTGGTTCGAAGAATCAAAGTCGGCGACAACAGTTCAGCGTAACTTCCGTACCAAGTACGCTAAAGATCCTCCTAGTAGGCCTACAATTTATGAGTGGCATAAATGTTTTGTAGAAACAGGGTGTTGGGTAAAACATAAGAAATCACCAGGTCGTCCAAGCATATCTGACAAAGTCGTTGAGCAAGTGAGACAAAGTTTTGTCAACAGCCTTACGAAATCGACCCTGTGTGCATCTCGCGAGCTGCAAGTTCCACATACGACTGTTTGCGAGTGTTGAAAAAACGTTTGCACTTAAAACCGTACAAATTTACAATTTTACAAGCAATAAAAGATAGATAGATAGATATTGACTTTATTTTTTTGGGGCGAGGTTAGGACTATTTAGTCCTCTCTTCCACCTAACCCCAATACAAAATTACAAACATTTACAAAATTAAATTCTTAAAAATAAATAGTACTTTAACAGACAACAAATAATAATAAATGTAGCTTATGCAATTATTTATAAAAACATTAACAGCAATTATTAATACAAACAAGTTAATACGCATTACAATTGTAATTAAACATTCATACACATTCATACAACTGAACAATAAACACTTCCAATGTACGCCTCAAAACTGGGATGCATCATCCACTTTGTACAATAAATATGACATCAATAGCTTTGAAAACTGGACTCGGCCGTCAGTAGACTTAATTGCATCCGGTAGCGAATTCCCCAGACGGCAAGCGGACACAGTAAATGATTTATTATATTTCACAGTCCGGTGCAAAGGTATAGCAAGAGTAGTGTCACATCCTCTAGTCCTCTTTGCACTTATGTTAGAGATATAGACAAACTTTTCTGCCAGGTAAGTCGGCACTCCAGTTTGTAGAATGGAATGTAACATCATCAGAGTATGATATGTCCGTAGTTCATTAAGTTTTAAGATGTTAAGAGTTTTATATTAAAGAGAAACATGAGCATCGCGATTTAAATAAAAAATAAAACTTATACAATAATTCTGTGCCCGCTGCAATCTGTTAGCCAACACCACGGACATGTCACCGACTACGGTGTTACAGTAAGTAAAATATGGAAATATAAGAGATTTTACAAGGAGCACTCTGACGTGGAACGGCAAGAGATCTTGCAATTTCTTTAAGGTATGCATCCCTGCAAAAACTCTTTTACACGTCTCAGTCACATAATCTCTCCAAGTAAGTTTACTATCAATGAGCAGTCCAAGGTCCAACTTTGTTACAGTAGTCTAAGATGTCGTTATCAAACTGAAGTCTGCGAAAGTTGTCTAAGTCTATTTTGTTCAACAGTCGAGAGTAACCCAAAATAATAGGCTGCGTTTTAGCCTTGTTGATTTTTAATCCGTTTTTTCTAGACTACAAAGACATATTTGAAATATCATGGTTCATGCGTTCCACCGCTCTACCGGAATCCTCTATTTTAAAGTGTAAATATATCTTAAAGTCATCGGCATATAAATGAAATTTACAGTATTTCAATATTGTAGAAATGTCATTTGTGAAAATGCTAAATAATAAAGGTCCTAAAACAGAACCCTGCGGAACTCCCATGCTAACATCCCTCCAGCTATACCTACTTTCTCCAATACTGACACTCTGCCTTCGTTCAGAGAGATATGACTGAATCCATGACAAACACACTGGCTCCAGTCCAATATTTTTTAATTTAGCTAGCAGCAATGAATGATTAATGGAATCAAAGGCTTTAGAGAAATCAAATAGAGTTAGGATAGTTATTTCTCTGCGTTCCATTGCCATTCTTACATCATCGGTTACATGAAGAAGAGCTGTAGTGGTACTATTGCCAGAACGAAAACCTGATTGAAATGGACTGAGAATATTATTTTGTTCAAGGAAAGATGTTAATTGTTGGTGGACCATTCGTTCGAGACATTTTGATAAGGCTGGCAGAATACTGATAGGTCTAAAATCTGCAGGAGGTGAGGGATGAGACGTTTTACCAATGGGACAGACCAAAGCGGACTTCCATATAAGCGGATACACTCCAGATGTTAATGAAGCATTAAACAGCTTCGTAATAGTTGGCAAAGTAGAGGCAATAGTACCCTTAATAAAACTAACTGGAATACCGTCAGCACCCACGGCATTAGAGGTTAATCAACGAAGAGCTCTAACTACATCCGTGTCTAAAACCAAAGAAAAATTTAAAGTATTATTTACAATACGAGGTATCCTTTGTAACATCATTAAGTGATTATTTACAGAAACGTCATCAACTAGAGGAGAGGTTACAAAGAAACTATTTAACTGATCGAGGGGTACGTTTACTGTCCGAGAGCGTTGCTCTTTGCCGATGCCCAATCGTTTAACACATTTCCACAACACAGCAGAAGATTTGTTATTTTTAAATAAAGAATGTGAATAACGGACTTTAGAATTTCGTATTTGATGTTTTACACAATTTCTAAGGCTTTCCTTGCTTTGCGGTAAATGGAATCGCGATAGTTCATTAATTGACGGATCTCATTCCAAATCCAAGGAGCCGGAGTTCTTACAACACGTTTTTGTACAACTGGAACATGTTTATTATAAATTTCTAGAATATTATTATTAAACTCATTTAAAATTGCATCAACTCCACCAACATTGTACATTGCCTCCCAAGGCTTAGAAACAACATCTGCTAAGAAAGCGTCATAGTTGGTGTTTTTAATATCTCTATATGAAATATACATGGGTGCTTATTTCTTCCCTTTTACTGCGTAAACACAATAGATGAGGTCATGAGAAGAGAGCCCAGGAACAGGAATTTGACCATGCTTTATTATGTGTGTTAAGTCACTTACAGCTATTAAATCTAATAGCGTAGCAGAGGTGTTTGTAAAATGAGTCGCTTTTAAAGGTAGTATGGTCATGTTACAGGTATAAAACATATTAGTCAAGAAGGTCGAGTCAGATGTCTTTGGTCCAAGTAAGTCTATATTAAAATCGCCCGCAACAATAACATGTCCGTAGGATGGCATAAGATTCAATTTAGTCCCAGACAATTTAAGCTCTAGAAACATGCATTCAGGCTTATTTGAGTTCTGTTGATTAGAGCTGTATATAAGCCTAGCCGAGCTTGTAGACGTATAAGGAGACTTCGGCAGAAGAAATTTTAGGTTTAGACAACATAATCTTTTTTGACGAGTCGACGTTTCACCAAGTGGCAAGGTTAACACACATAACGGTAGGATTTGGGGCAGAGAAAATCCACATCAAACATTGCAACATGTTTCGTGATAGGCCTAAATTTAGCTATTATTTTTAATTTGTAATAAATTACCTGCTTACACGCTTCCTCAGCAAGGATTAAATTAATACAAATTGACAC
Organism: Philaenus spumarius; assembly: GCA_018207615.1. Taxonomy (NCBI): domain Eukaryota; kingdom Metazoa; phylum Arthropoda; class Insecta; order Hemiptera; family Aphrophoridae; genus Philaenus; species Philaenus spumarius. The sequence goes on along the minus strand of JAGFPH010002394.1, from coordinate 125,813 downwards.
TACAATCACCTCTGTAGGTTCTCTGGATAAATTAATATGATTTTTCAAAGTTGTAAAGTACTTTTTGAAACACCCTGTATAAATTGTTTGCTTTTAATGATATTTTCTTTAGTGTTGTATTAAGCTGCCTTGAAAATAACAAAACCATGGTCGGTAAAACTCAATAAATAGACAAAGAACTTGCAGACCTACTACATATTATAATATATTGTGTTTCTTAGTTGCAAGCCTACTGATTCATTTTTTGAGATTATTACGTAGATGTAGACTATTGTTATTATCATTTAACCATTTGAAATAGTTATTTGTATCACTTTGTCGGCCCGAAAGGAAATGTTCCTCGCAGCGTATTTTTTTGATGGGACTAAGATACTTTTTCCCTAAAGCTACAGATTTAGTAAATCATTTGAATTTTACTACGGGAAAAATTTGATTAAAAACATATAGGCCTACATTCATATTTATTTGCTTTACAGTTTAACCCATCCATCCTTTTACTTGACACGTGGAAAATTTATTAAAAACGGTAAACAGTCTTTTTAATTTTGTGAAATTTTATGAAAAATTATATTAAATTTTTGTCCTGTTCCTTTACAGACCCCTTAGCATCCCCCATATTTATAAGGACCCTCCTGTTATCCCCAAGATTGATTTTTTGTTTTTTGAAAGTAAAACAAAAGGGAGTTCAGGTGCAGGAATCTGTGGTGGAAACCCAAGGCAGGAATGTATGCTGCCGATGGGGGAAAACCCAACAGTATTCCAAACAGAAATCCAACAGCTCTACTGGAATGTGCCAGAGAGAATCTTAGACTCGTTCACATGAACAGAGAAATTTGTATTTATGCAGATAGCCACGCAGCTTTGAAGCCCTGAGCTCAAATGAGTTCAGGTCAAAACTAGTCTGGGAATGCGTTGAATCCATGAATCAGCTTGCGGGTCTCAACGAGGTTACACTCTGGGTAGCAGGACATGTTGGTATAGATGGAAATGAATGTGCAGACAAGGCATCAGCTTCTGAATTCACAGTACTTCAACCTTTCTGTGGCATACCCAAGACGACAGCTATGCAGGTGGTTGCCGACTGGGCAAGAGTGGCACATGGAAGGAGGTGGAGGAGCATCCCTGGATTAAGGATAATCAAACTTTCACTTCTTGGTCCATCAAAACAAATTTCATCCGATATTCTGTCACTAAGTAGGTGCAAGGTAAAGGAGGCGGTTGATCTAATCACAGGACATGGCCACCTTAGGAAACACATGAAGAACATGAGCATTTTTACTGGAAATCTTAAATGCAGGACATGTGGCCTGCAGGAGGAAACCACAGGACACCTAATCTATGAGTGTGAGAGGCTGGAACAGATCAGTTATGAAACCTTTGGTGAATTGAAGAAAGGACAAACCATACCTCAAGATAACCTTATTAAAAAGATTCTTAAGTTCAATGGGCTTATGGATCTTGACAAGGGTAACTAAGGGATCAACATCCTTACGTGGGAGCACAATAAGCCCTAGAGGATGACGGATGACGTGCTTAAGGTTCTGGACCGCCCACAGAAGAAGAAGGCCTACATTCATATTTATTTGCTTTACAGTTTAACCTATTCGTCCCTTTATTTGAAACGTGGGAATACATTTAAAATTGAATGAATTGTAACTTTGTGACTATGTCTATTCCAAATATGTTTGGTCAATGACAAATAAAAATATGATTATGATTATGATTATGAGTATAGATAATATGTAGGCCTACCGTATGACTTAGTATGTTATATGGGTAAAGTTATGTGTATTATGTTTGTGCACTATAAAAATTCATAACTTTCTGCATTATTGTATTGTTAATAAAGTTTTATTTTCTATGAAAGGTAGTTTATCATTATTAGTGCTTAAGTATTTCACTTTTGATTTTTATCTCTTAAAAACACAAGCCAGTGTCTATTTTTTTTCTTATTTTTCCTTTTTTTTTAATATAAAATTATGTTAAATCCTAATCAGGATTCCAAAATATCCTAAGGATTATTCTAATTTCCCCATAAGTGCTGAAGTTTTGTAAAAAAACTAAAACAAATTATGTACCGTACATTCTGTAGCCAATATATTTGTTATGTTACTGCGAGTGGAAAATAAATACTTTACTATATTATATAGACCTAATTAGATTTTCCGTGCGGCCCTATTGATTGTTTCAGGGTACACAATTTTTTGAAAAAAAAGAACCTATTAATGTTTGCTCCCTCGATCAAATCCTGTACACACCTCTAACAATAAATATTTAAAAGATTACACAATTACAACAGGTATAGGTAGTACCATTTAGGATGGCGCGTGGTTTGCGCAGAAGCAGTAATGCCTTTCTCCCTCCAACCAGTCTTTTTGTCGTTTTCTAAGAAAAATACAGTCTGTGTCAAATCCATCGATTAGAGGGCCGCCGAGAAATTTTTAGCATTGGACGCGCTTTCAATTACAAGCTTCTGCACAGTACTAGGATTATTTAAATAGGACACATTTTATATATTTGTAATCTGCGTGATATGTTGCAAGTAACAGTATAAATATCTTCCAGTTTAGTAAATGTTTGGAATTTATACAATAACAAATACTTCGATTTTTTAAATCGGGACATGAAAAAGTAGTAAAGCGTAAACTTTTTTTATTTTTAGGGTAGAAAGAAACTTCCAGCGGCAAAGTTGTAGAAAATTAGTTGATCTACATATTTTATTTCAAATATTTTTCAGTCAGATGTTTGGTTTGTCCACAAATTGCTTGCAAATAAGCGCAACCAATATTATCAGGTAATAGCCTTATGTAAACATATTGTTTTTTCTTTTTCTTATATCTATAGTTAATTTATAATAATTAACTGAATTGAAGAGCGGGACAGTTAATAATTTAATGCAATGTAAATATATTGTTTTTTTTTAAATCTATACTAAATTCATAAGAAACTACTTGAAGAGTTGGACAGTAAATTATTTAATGTAATGTAAATATATACTATTTTTCTATTTACTTATATCTATAGTAAATTTATAATAAACTACTTTATAAGTTATAAAATAGCCTTTAATTTAAATCGTATTTTAAGCGTGTTTAGTACATGTTTTATTTCAAATGTCTCGTAGTCTCGATATCATAAAGTAAATACTGCAAGCCAACATAACTAGGGTTGACTGTACAATGCCCCGCCTAAACTTAGGAGGGAAAGTGTGGTGGGATAGGTACTCTGCCTCACTCGCACTACCCGCCCTACTCGCCATCCTATATGATTTTATCTATACCGGTACAGTGTTTTATTTTTCAAAACTTTTTATAATGGTAAGAATATATTTCAAATGATTATTTGATGAAGTTCTGCACCTATTAGAAAGTAAAAACCGAGAAAGGTTGCCGAACTAATCCACAATGCAGCCATTACGTTGTCGATTGGCTAGCTGTGGTCTCGCTGTAAAACCAGCCAAGTGGAACAGAAAATAATGACATTTCAGTCCAAAAATTTAGCCCAAACATTCTTCTATAATTGGTTACGCTTGAATCGTGTTAGGAAGTTATAAAGAAGGCGTGTAAATTGCACTAAATGTTGCAAGAGCTGGTCGTGTGAAAAGCTTCCCAATATTGAAACAAATCTACATTCTTTTATACATTATCATTTAATGCGGACCATCTGAGATTTTCTGTTATTAACAACAAGCGTGGATAGCTGTGCTTTACTAAGGATTAATTTTTAGTTTCCCTGCACAAGTATCAGTTGAAATAAATATTTATTGAAAGCACTATTCATCTTATCATCATTGAAAACTATGGATTTGACACTAATAACAGTAATTTTGTATTGTTTTTATATATCATCCCCTCCTCTAGGAGTGCTAAGAGTGTTTTACCCCAAAATATTTTTCCAGATAGTAAGTCATATGTGTTCCAGCCATGCTTTATTAAGGCTCTGCTCCAGTAAAAGATAAAGCAACTGGCAACTCCAGCGCTTCACCAGCGCTGTTATATTATACATCTTTATTTTTGTACATTCCCATAACTGATAATTATAATATGATTGGTATAACTTTTTTTAGTGTGCATCACCTACTAAGTGCTACTATAAAGTGATTCGGTGAAAATTTACAGCATGAACTCGTTGCAAATTCAAGCCTGAGGTGAATTAATTAGAGAAAATAAATGGAAAGTTTGATGGTATTTAAATGGTTCATTCAATACCAAAGAAGTATTTATTCAATAACTAAACTCAAAGAAGTAGGGGAAAGTATGTCAAAGTGGGTTAAACCATAGATCATGAATAATAAAATAGATCATACAGGGGCTGTGTGCCGCAAAAAATGTTGTCGGGAAAATGGTACATGTTCGTGCCTCGAGGTAGCGCTAGGGAGAAATCATTGGTAGAATTGGTGTTTCAAACAGCTTCCGTCATTTCCCCAATAGATAGCGCCACTGTCGTCGAATTTCCAGTGGAACGAAATATTGCATTGGATCGGAGTTCTATTTAGGTTATCCAAATACAATGGTTAAACCAAGTATGTGAATCTCCTTAAACGAGTGCTGATATCTACCTGAAAATGCTTGAACTACTACAAGACTGATAATAAAGCAGACATTTTTGAGAACTTGCTTTTCTTCTGTAGAACTTTAAAGCTAATTTAGCTTAAGTATAACTCAGCATACTTTTAATTAACAGAGAAGTAGGATGGCAGAAAAATTTGCCTCTACTGGTTTCTCAAAAGCCATACTATATTAAATATCTAGAAAAAAACATAAATTGTTCAAGTGCACATCTGTCAGGAAGTTGTAAGGTTTGCTGAATTCGGTTGACAGACATAAAATTTCCCTTAGTGGCATATAGTTTATTTATTTTTTATTTATCTGTTTATTTAATTCTCTCGCCTTTGACAAAAATACATTTTGTATAGCAAGCGTCATTATTACAGGACTATTAAAACATTACGTAGACAACAAACACAACATCAGCACCAGCCAAAACCAAAAACCACAAAACAAATCAATAAACAAAACAACTAATGATATTCATATTCAAATGATATAGCAACAACATCTAAAATACAACAAAACATACATTTTTCTTCTTTTTGCAACTTCATGCTTCTTAAAACTAATTTTAATATTTATTAAATTTCAACACTATCAATACTTTTTACATTTAATATAATTTTGCTTCCAAAAATTACTTTCCCAATATAAAGTAAACAAATAAAAAAGAAAAGCACCTCCATCATTCGGTAGATGGCAGTCCCATGAATTCTGCTACAGAATAAAAGATGCCCTGCTTCAAGTATCTCAACACTTCCCTCTTAAATGAATTTTCATCTGTCATTGCCTTACTTAAGCCTATGTGGAAGAGAGTTGTGTAGGATTGCCCCAGAAACTGCTGGTGACTTTGAAGTTTGAGAAAGCCTGTGTTTAGGAATGGTTAAATTGTTTGATAAGTGCAGTCAAAAATTAACGTCTAGCTTCCTCAGTTCATTGAGTACATATTTATAATGTACAGGGTATTTCATAAAGAGTCCTCCGATTTTACAGGTTTATATTTTCAAAACTATTGATCATATGAACAAGATTAAAATTTGTTTATTACCTTAACAATCCGTCACAATCCTTGTTTGTTTTTTTAAATGATAAAATACACCATAGTTCAAATGCCATATTCAATACAATCATATCAATGCAAACACCGGTGAATAATGTTGACTTATTAAACACAAACATTATGAGTGGAGACCACCTTTTTTAGCAGTGTGCACTTAACTTCCACAGTGAACCATGCATGGTGATCACATTTTCCGTGTAAATGTTAAAAACTTGTATAGTGTTTTTATAGTGTGTGTTACGTATATTTATTTATTATGAGTGTCTTTGAAGATCTGACGATGACATCATAGATATGTCGAAACCGGTAATTTTAAAAAACAAACAAACAAGGATTGTGAAGCACCGTATATGGTAATAAACAAATTTTAATATTATTATACAATCCTGGAGGCTAGAAGAGCAAAAATATTTATATGAACAAGAGGTTACTTTTTTATTGAACTATAACTAATAAAGTTATTTTACATACATTTACAGATGCTCTATACGGCTTCCTCCAGATGCAAGGCATATGTCTATGCGGTATTCAAATTCATCCCAAACCTTTGCAAGCGTGTCTTGAGTGATTGACTTGACGGCTGCTGTAATGCAGTCCTTCGGTTCAACCATTGTCGTTGGTAGAGGAGGGACATAAACTCTGCGCTCTGTGCCCAATATTCTCACATTGTGGCGGTTAACCTTTCCAATCAAATGAAAAGTTGCCTCATCACTAAAAGCAATGCGTGATACAAAATCTCCATTTCCATTTTCCAGATCATCATCCAGATAAGCTTACAAAACTCAACACATCGTTGTTTATCACCTGTTGCAAAGCTTGTAGTAATTGCATCCTGTATGGTTTCATATGCAAATGTCGGCGCAAAACATGCCAGACAGATGTTAAAGGAATGTTTCTACTAGCACGGCGAGTTTATTTTTGTGGGCTAAGGGCAAAACTCTTGCGGATGCGTTTGCCATCTTCATTGGGCACACAGGGACAACCTGATGATTTGCCTTTACATAGACAACCTGTATCAATAAATTGCTTACAACATCTTCTTATGCTCTGGGAAGTATGAGGTACGAAATTCTCGTTGCGCTGAAATCACAGACTCGCAACTTTCAAAACGTAGAATACAAAACGCTTTCTGTTGCAATTTAGAGGAAACCATATGAAACTTCAGAGCTTCCTCCTACTAACATTACATTTTTGGATCACATCAGATTCATAGCTGAATAGCTATGCTTTTTTGAAATCGGATGATTCTTTTTGAAACACCCCATATTTTGAATTTTTAATATTAAGTATAATAGGTCTACTAATATAATATGGATTCAATGAATGTACTATACCTGATAGAGAGACTGGTTTGACTTTTGCAAATGTAATGGAGGGGCGATTATCCTGCTCAATATAGCCTGCATTGGCGACACAAGCAGCAAAAAATGTCAAATGCCACACAAATACAAATGCCACTGCGAAACCTGAAAAACATGAACAGGAAGTTAATTAAATGTATATCCAATAGGCAAATAAATGTAAGTAAAAAAATAAAATGTGTAGTAGAATAACTTATACTATTTACAATTGAAATAAATACAGGAAATTACAATAGTATTTTACCTGATTGTTAGTCCGTCTTGTGACTTCTTCAGTTGTCCTACTTACGACGCATTTCGAGACCGTAATCTCATTATCAATTATGAAATATATTAATCACTGTTCAGTCAGGTCGTCATATACACACACACAAACATAAACGCATTAAGAACACAAAGTACACAACACATAATTTATAGTACGATACGGATTGAGCCGGTTGGTGTACACCATCTTATCGTCTATGATACACTCATAGACGACCTGTATATATGATGACCTGGACATAGATCAATATATTTTATACTTGATAATGAGATTACGGTCTCGAAACGCGTCGTAAGTAGGACAACTGAAGAAGTCATAAGACGGACTAACAATCAGGTAAAATACTATTGTAATTTCCTGTATTTATTTCATTTTATGAAGTGAGTTGGATACCAAAATCATGAAACTATTTACAATTACTGAAAACATATGATATATATACTAATACTTCCCTGGGCAATCTTGTAAACAGTCAATAGTTGACAGCTGTTTCGCCTATCTGTCAGGCACCATCAGAACAATAAAAACATTGTTGTAAAACACATTTAGCCAACAGACAGTTCGAAAACCATTAATTAATATAACATTAAACGTCACAGTTAGTGACTATCCACTTTTACATTTTATTCTAACTCATTTAAATGCAGATTCTGTTGGCTAAATCTGTTCTACAACAATGCTTTTAAAAAGTATTTTTATTGTACCGATGATGCCTGACAGATAGGCGAAACAGCTTCAAATTATTGACTGTTTAAAATGATTGCTCAGGCAAGCAACTATGTATACAAATACTAGCTGCATACGCGTGCTTCGCTACGGGAAGTAAAATGAAAAAAGGGATGTAAATTTTTTTAATAATAGTTAAAGAGGTTGGATTACTTTTACTTTTTTAATTTTGGTTTTCTTTTTCAGTTTTCTCACCAGAGCTGCATCGAGCTCAATCTTCTGTTATAAAATCTGATCTCTGAGGTTACGCATATTTATTTAGTCAAATTTTCATTGTCATTAATGCAATTAAATATTGACAGCTTGTCAATTTCTGTAGTTTGTATTTTCTACATTTACTTTGTCAACAAGTGTTTCAATAAGTTTTTTGCTTTCTCTACTCTTAATGCGGGTTTCTCTATCTTTATTTACGGTTTGGTGTGCAGTATATTTTTGTTTTAAATCTAGTTTAATAGATGGAACTACATCCGTCTTTAGAACTCTCTTGGGGGGCTACATTTAACAGTTCTGTTTTCAAATCTCTATCGTAATCATTGGCAGTAAAATGCTGAGAACAAACTACAGAAATAAGAGGCTTAAATGATTTATCTCTGAGACCATTGTTTGGATAGTTCTGGATCATTAGGGAATCTGTGATACAGTATTTTAGGCCTGTCTACAGACAACTCGCGTGCTTTTATTGCGGTTATTGCAAACTGCCACTGCACATCGCTCACAAGGCATTTTAATCGCTAGAGTTTAACTTGCAAAAGAAAAGAAAATAGTTACACAACACTTCACAACAAAATTTTACAACACTTAAACACAGACAAAAATCATAACTGATGGCTAAAAAATCGCGGCTTGCAAGCAGCACTGTTCAGATGCGTTTAGTTGGCGTGGAGGTCGGAGTGTGACGTCATGCGCAACAGGGGTGCGCGTGTGTCTTAGACAACCTTCTATATACTAGATTTGACTTACGTCAAGCAGTCTTGTAGTTTGTATTTATTATTCCAACAACTGTTTCAGTATTATGTAATACCATCATCAGACGACAAAACATTTACATACAAACATTAGTACACATTGCACAGAAAGAAATATAAAAATTTGGTACTGCAGTAGCCTACACGTCGAAAGTAATACAAAATTAATAATTAGATTATGTGGCCACATTCTACTCATGTAGTAGTCAACTATTCACTAAGACATTATTACACTGGTTATCTCACTGGCATGCCAGAAACCACAAGTCATTCTTGTGACATTCTTGTTAAAGGTGGCTAGAGTATCATACAAGCAGTTGGATGCAAAGTTCAGTTTGTCGTTCAACAAACTATCGGTTTGGTTTTGAATTGTTAGTAAATTTAATATTCTTCCAGTATATCCAGGGCCGTTTTTAACCTCACTAGCGCCCTAGGCACTTCAAACAATTGCGCCCCTTATACCTGATTTATACGGAGGGGGGGGGGGTTGGGGGGGAGGGTCTGGGAGGTATGGAATACTAATCAAATAATAGGGGGTCTAAAAAACCCAGCAGAGCATTTCTTTTTGAGTTCTTGATTTGCCAGTTTTGGTTCGGAAGGGAATTTCCCTTAACTCTCTTTCTTTCCGTTGGCTTTTATCATTACTATTCTTTTGATTTTGTTGGAGAGTCAGAGAGTCTTACCATTATCCACCACCTATGGACCTGCCGTGTCCCAGACTGGCAACCGGCAGCCGTAAGGAGTTTCATGGCCTAAACATTCTTCTTCATAAATTATCAGTTACCTTACGGCGTCATTTTCCGCCTTCTTTATTTTTTTTCGTATTCAAAATTTGACGCCCCAAATCCTTTGCGCCCCTAGGCACGTGCCTAGCGTGCCTATTCGGAAAAGCGGCCCTGAGTATATCCATGGTTCTGCTTTTATTTATAACATGAATGATTTCCAGATGTTTTGTATTTATGGTCACAGTCAATTAGGTGTCGGCTTAATTGGAGGTGATTTTTGATTGGTTATTACAAGGTAAATGCTCTTTAATCTGGTTTTAAATAAAGCTCCTTCCAGTTTGACCAATATACTGTTTATTATATACACCACAGTGTAGTTTATTATATACAACACATTTAGTGTGGGGATCGATAGGAGTGACATTGATGTTAGGGTTAAATATGTGGTTGCGGCTCCCATAGGTTCGGTGTGCTATTTTAAATCCTATTTCTCTAAAAAGGTTACGAGTAGGATGTTCAAGGTAGCTGCTATATTTTAGGGGCACAAATTTTGGTTTAGATGGAACTTGCCCTGTATTAAAGGGTTTTTTTGGTTTCTTATGGTTTTCAATTTATGTTTTCGAATACAATTATCCACAATGGTAGCTTTGTAACCATTAACTATTGCCATTCGTTTAACTATATTACCATATGCAGAAAGCTTACTATTTACATTGGCAGAAAGGTTTGTCTTTAGCTCATATGTAAATGCTACCGTCACACGACGAGGAGCTACATCATTACTTATACCCAGGCACAGAACTGAGATATTTAATAAATCTTTCACTGTGACGGCATGTAGGCTATGGAATTCATTGCCGGAGAGTTTAAAATGCATCACCGATTGTGTTCAGTTCAAGAAGGCTTTGGGTTGTTGGTTCTGTGTCAGTTTTGGGTACTTTCGGGCGGATTTGAGGCATGTTCTTGAATGCGTGTGTGTTTGAGAGTGTAAGTGTGTTTACGTATATGTTTATGTAATATAGTGTAGCATAATTAACTTTTAGTTTCATTGTACTTAGTAGACAAATGTGTATATTTTTAGTTTTCATACATTATGTTTTAGAAGTAATTATTATTTGTAGCTTCGTTTCTTTATTCATTTTTATTTGTAATATGAATTTTTATTTATTTACGCTTTTTTTTTGTGTCGAGGTTAAGTGGAAGAGACTACCCATTGGGTCCTACCTTCACCTCATGAAATAAAGATTATTATTATTATTATATGCACGAAATTCGAAAATATAATACAAAATAGGGGTTCCCAATAGAAATATTAAAGTCTGCCATGAAAAATTACTGACTAAACCATCAAGCTCTACAAAATAGGATATCCTTTAAAAAAAGAGGTATTTCCATATTGTTTACAGACACTGTTATTAGATTGGAATGTGTTACGAAATAGAATGAGTTGTTAGGTAATTTTGTTACATACACAAAAACAATGTTGATAATTGTTTAAAAATAGCAGAATTGTATTAGCCAGAAACATTATGTAATATTACTGTAAAACAGAATAGATAGTTAAGTAATTAAGAATGTTGTAAATCGCTTTGAGTTGCATTTTTAAGTAGGATAACATAATTGTAAGAAAGAAACTGGTAAAACTGAGAGGAGGAACAGAAGTTTTAAATAGACAGAACACATTAGAAGGGGGGTCTTTCTGGAAAGGTTCTTGGGTGGAAGAGAGGTCTTGGGAGACCGGAGGCTTCGGGGTGTGGACTACAGGGTGGGCGTTAAGGAGAGCCACCAGGACAGAGTAAAGGTGAGGACACAGTTTGTGAATTAAAGGGATAATTGTTTTATGTAAATTCTGCATATAGAGTCAGTTTCTGTGGGTTAATCTATTGGGAGTGTTATATTTATATTTAAAATAATTCATATTTCGGGAGTAGAAATTTTGTACTCAGTTTTGCCTGTAGTGTAAATGATTTAGACTAAGGTTGATTTTAGTTTTCACACAGTGTAGAATCAAATGTAATATAGTAGATCTTCAGAATAAAATATATATGTTTATGTATCTTATTATTTATGATATATCTGTATACCCTCTCACTTAAAGTTAGAGCCAAGCGAGTAGTCCATCTGAGATAAATAGCGAATAGCCATTTCGTAATAAATGTCATTGTGTAGTGATATTATGAAAGTCAAATTGGAAATGCAGGTAATATTTAAACTGAAGATTGCAATAATGTTGAACAAACACAATTGTACGGCAGATTATCTGTTTTTTTTACTCGATGCAAGTAATGAAACTACTTGAGTTGACAGAACAATCTAATTTGTCCTTCTTGTTATTAAAACAGTCAAGATAAATAACGTCATAAAGAAACAGTACTAGCTGTGGATAGTTTTTAGAACAGCTGATTGCATTTTTTCTTATTATTACTTTGAAAATCCAATCACATTTTGATTACTTGGGCTTACGAGGTACAATGCTCAGAATGCTGTACCATCATTTTATTTAAAACTAAGGAAACCCCTACACACATAATCCTGTTGTGTTTTCTTTATAATGAAGGTGTAGGATTAATAATAACCCCAAAGCTAAGATGGTAAATAATGTTAAATGTTCAAATCAAATTATTTTGTATATTTATTAGGCATATTTAATTTTAAGGTTATCTATCCCATTGCACTACTTTGACTTATCAAATTGAAATTTTTTTATATCACTTAATAATAATATTACGCAAATTTAGATTTATAGCTTTAGAAAGTTAGTGAAATTTATTTTTATTGTATAGGGTTAGCTACCCCATATTTATATCTTTGATATAACTGTAGCAGCAAGTACAACATAGATAAACAACACTATTATAATTCTATAACCTTCAACATATCTCACACATAATAGAACCGTGCAAATACAATAGTTTATATAGGAGAGAATGATTGATGGTTTTCCTAGGTTCTTGTAAATCCTTCAAGGATTACATATTTCAGGCTTACTGGCCCTAAGGGATTACGGATCTCAAACATCAGTCAAGAGCTTTGCAAGAGAGGTAGTTATTTTTAATATACACCCAACATTGTTTATCAATATTATACAACGTTTTGACAAATACTAGTGAGGGTAGGATGTACTTGGTATAGGATTGGGATTAATCCTATATAAATATAGGATTTTAAATATAGTGGGATTTTTAAATATAGTGGGATTAATCATAAAAATCAGGATAGTAATATTACATGTCTAAATAGAAGTATCAATAAGTTTGTGAAGAGATAAAATATAGATTATAAAGGATCAGCATAACTTAGCACACAGGGTTAAGGATATTACTATGAGCTTAATGAACGCAGAAATTAAGTAATCTGATTCAATATTCCAGCATGGCACGGAATCTAGCAGAACGACACAACACCTCACAGCCAAAATCTGTTACACAGAATATCTTTAACCATATTTTAGGGATGTACATAACTCGGTGTAAAAAAATATTTGTATAAAACAGGTCGTATTGCAACACATTTGAACACATACACACAAAATAACAAAATACAATTAAACAACAAGCAGCTTAAGAAATAAAGACAATTATATAATAATTAACATAAATACAGAAAATTGGGAAAATAAAAAAAGATGTAAGAATAAGTTAATAAGATAGTACACAATGAAAAACAGATCACATCTATCACAAAATAGTACGATCTTGATGCACAAAGTCATCCACCGAGTAAAAAGAGTGTTGTATATAATAAACTACACTGTGGTGTATATAATAAACAGTATATTGGTCAAACTTGAAGGAGCTTTAAAACCAGATTAAGGAGCATTTCCCCTCATAATAACCAATCAAAAATCAGCTCCAATTAAGCCTAACACCTAATTGACTGTGACCATAAATACACAGACATTACAAAACATCTGGAAATAATTCACATTCTAAATACAAACAGAACCATGGATATACTGGAAGAGTATTAAATTTACTAACAATTCAAAACCAAACCCAGATAGTTTGTTGAACGACAAACTGAACTTAGCATCCAACTGCTTGTATGATACTCTAGACACCTTTAACAAGAATGTCAAAACTTGTGGGTTCTAGCATGTCAGTGAAATAACCAGTGTAATGCCTTAGTAAATAGTTGAATACTACATGACCACATGATCTAATTATTAGTTTTGTATTACTTTCGACGTGTACTGCAGTATCAAATTTGTATATTTCTTTTTGTGTAATGTGTACTAATGTTTGTATGTAAATGTTTTGTCATCTGATGATGGTATTATGTAATACTGAAACAGTTGTAATGGAATAATAAAAACAAACTACAAGACTACTTGACGTAAGTACTCTAGTGTAAAAAAAGTATTTCTACAAAACAGGTCATATTGCAACAATAATACACACAAAATCTCAAAATACAATTAAACAACAAGCAGTTTAAGAAATAGAGAATTATTAATATAATAATTAACATAAATACAGCGAATTGGAAAAAAAAAATCTGTACGAATAAGTTAATAAGATAGTACACAATAATAAGAAAAAGAGATCACATCTATCACAAAATAGTATCATGATGCAGAAACTCATCCACCGAGTAAAAGGATCCAAACAATAGAAACTGTCTAAGATAGTTTTTAAAAATCCTGTAGTTTGGTGAATTTTCAATGCTTTTAGGAAGCTTATTCATGAACTTTATACACCAACTTGTGAGGGACGTTTACTGTATAAATTGAACCTGTGCTGTTTGGCACAAGCTTGTCTGGTGCTGTAGTTGTGTATACCCATATTTTGGACATGATCGCACTTGAATTAAAAAAAGGAACACTTCAATTATGTAAATACACGGAAGTAAAAGCGCTCCGTATTTCTTGAAATAGTTTGTACAACGTGGTCTTTTATTTAGCACCGCAATAAGCCTTACGGCTCTTTTTTACAAGACAAACGCTCAGAAGCACAAATAAGTTAAGTTATAAATAAGTTCAGTTCCAGTGTTCTCGCTTCTCAGAGATCAAATATAAAGAGTAATCGTAAATTAAATTCTAAGCTAAGCAAATTTAAATGTTAATTTAATTACTGTTACTGGAAGTTTTTTAAGAAAATTTTAGTCAAATATTTTATAGAGATAAATATTAGACACCCAGTTGCATCACCTAGGCAGTACATAATTAATTGCCTGTATATAAACCTTCCAGTAGGTGGTGTAACTTGTTCTAGAACGATTATATTGCGATTAGTGTTACCAAAAAAAGGTGCACGAGATTATTTTAAATTTACTCCCCGAAAAGGGGAAAAGAATAGTTGTAGAGTTGTGGCTGCAAAAAGGGGTAAGAGATAATCGTTGTAACATGTATAATTTTAATGACACCCCAAAACGTGTTCTGGGAACAATGATCGTTGCTCATTGACCACTCCTGACCTTAGGTCTCACTGCAATAGCTCATCTTTCTTATGGAAATTCACTAAAAAACACTTGGCATTTAAAATGTACTTGAAAAGATGTGTTTTCTCAAGTCACACCGTAAAAAGTACTGATTTCTTTATAGCCCAGGCAGCAGGGAGTTAATAATTAAGTTACCTGGAAAAAACGCGGGAGAGATGAAACTTGGTAATATAGTACACTTTGACAGCCTAAAAAAAATACTAAGTTTGCGACCCCCACCACTCTCAGCTTACGCCACCATCTTGGAAAATGGTGGCAAAATTCCATTTTTTGCCAAATAACTTCAACTGGGTGCGTCCTAAAAAATAAAGTTTCGTATAAAAATTATAATACTTTTGTATCGAAAATTTTTCTGTGATATAAACATCTTTTGAGTTAAGTGCCATCTTGTGTTGTGTATTTATTAAAACTGCATGATTGAGCGTTATCACCTGAAATTGATGAATTATTTATTACATATAACTTTTATTATATTATTGATCTATTATTTTTGCTATTATTGGTTTTGTAATAATAATAGTAATAATAATTATTATTTTTCGTTGTACTAGCTTCCACACCACCCGTGAGGTAAAGTTAATGGGGCGGTTTTTTTTTACTGTGGTTTTATTTAAGAGGTTTCGCACGAAGAGGTTTAAACGTTTGATTTTGTGTAGCTTGCCCATTAATGCATCGAACTTTTTGAAACTTTACACACCCCACAATAGAGGAAACTTCTTTCCACGTTCTATGCGAATGTGATGCCCTCGCATCAATGAGGCAGAAATATCTGGGACAAGGATACCCTGACACCAGTTATATACGAGAGGAACTGGACTCCTTCGTTTCGCAAAAAGGGCGGGTTTGATGTGAACTGCTGCCTGGACATGGGGCACAGAAGACCTCATGGTTTAGGTGCAGTGGGTCCTGGTGGCGGATCACACAAATCAACTAATAATAATAATAATAGCAATAATAGTTCAATAATATAATACAAATTATAATAAATAATTCATCAATTTCAGGTGATAATAGCGTATCCATGCAGTTTTAATAAATACACAACAACACAAGATGGCACTTAACTCAAAAACTGTTTATTTCACAGAAAATTTTTTGAAACAAAAGTTTTAGAGAATTAAATTTTCTACAATTTTTATACGAAATTTTCCAAGATGGCGGCGTAAGCTCAAGTGGTGGGTTTCGTAAACTTAGTATGTTTTTTTGATGTCAAAATGTACTATATTACCAAGTTTCAGCTTTCCCGCATTTTTTCCCAGGTAAAAGTACCTGTTGCCTGGGCTATTAACACAGTTCAATTATGTTTAACATGAATGTATAAGAATTTTCACCAATTATCCGAAATAGGTCATATACATGTATTATTAAATGTGTGGAAGTTACCTATTCCAAACTCAGTATTTTTCTATACTGCCAATCGATTGCAGTTTTTAATATCCCGTTTTTCTAGCTTGAATAGAAATAGAAGTATGATGCCATTTATATCCCTCTACAGTATTAAATAAAAATGTCTGTTTTTCGCGCACAACTATGACCATAACGCGCATGCCTCAAGATCCAGGACATCGTTACCCTCAGCACTACACCCTGATACCAGTGCCATTGCTACGTTAAGAGTGTAGATGAGACTTGTTGTGCAAAGCTCTGTAGTATTTCTATAAAATTAAAATTCGTAAATATACACAACCAACAAGGTACGACCGTCCTAAAGGCTTATTGACTTTCACTACAAACGGAAGTTGCTATGACCGCAGAACGGATATTAAACGAATACATTGCAGCAAATATTACGTTCAGTTTTGTGATACATGTTTCCCGGTAATTGTGCAGCATTAGACCCCGGAGCAAACTGAACGGGGAAATTTGTTTCTATCAGGTTGGTACGTTTCGTGTATTTATGGTCACGTGATTTCCTGGGATTGTCCGTTTCTATAGACGCTGTTTAACACGTTCACTACTACGCAAATTTCGTATTTCCTATGCTAGGAGCAGAGGTGCTGACTTTTTATTTTTTATATTTATAGCCTAAATGAGTAGAAATTAGTTTATTTTTTATTTTTGAACCTTTCTACGTAATAATCACTAATATTTTAAAGTGGACGCACATGTGCGTCCATAGCACGTAGGCTTAAAATTGACGTGCGAAGTCGCAATTATCTGTGTATTGAAATACTTCCAATACGGGGGTTGGCGTGCGAGGCATGC
>JAGFPH010002394.1:52736-71144 GCA_018207615.1 Philaenus spumarius | reverse complement strand
TCCAACAGTTGGCGTTGTTTACGAAAACCTAACCTAAAAGTTAGAAACACAAATAATTGTTTCAAAATTTGAAATCAGCTGTCAGTGGAAATATTAGAGCAAAGAGCTGATTACTGTACCAACAGTAAAAATATTTAATTATAATTTAGTATGGCGCTCATATTGCAGTAAAATAGATAGCGCTGTTTTTCAAAAAGAATGTAAAAACACGCGTGTAACGTTGTGTCAAAATTTAAAATCATTTATTTGTTGAAGAACTTTCGGAGATTAAGATTTTGAACAAACGAACATTTATAGTTTTATTTATATAGATTCTAAATGGGTAAATATATTCAAATATATTCCCGTACTACTGCAGTCAACAAATTCTAAGCCGATTTCAAATCAAATTATTACACTCTCGAAAGGCAGAGAGGAAATAAAACATTTCTATTTTTAATAAATACAGGAAGGCTTATCAAGCGCAGGAAGCTAGAAGGGATGAACGCATTTTAATTAAATCTTGAAAGTAATGAGATTGTTTCAAATAAATATGTATTCATTAAATATTTCCTTATTCAATTTTATTATACTTCGAGAAATATTTTTAATTGAATTTTGTTTCTATATATTACTAGAAGAGACCCCGTTGCAAACTTTCATACAAACATGTTATGTTTTCTTTATAATAAAGGTATAGGATTAATAATAACCTCAAAGATAAGATGGTAAATAATGTTAAATGTCCAAGTCCAAATCTTTCCGTATATTTCATAACAGTAGTTATAAAAAAGTTCAAAAGAACCAGCAAGGCTCAGGAGTACATTTAAACAAAAACCTAATCTAAAAGTTAGAAATACAAATAATTGTATCAAAGTTTAAAATCAGCTGTTAATGGAAACTCTACTGTTTGAAAACAGCTGATTACTGTACCATCACTAAACATATCGAATTATTATTTATAATGGCAATCCCGTTGCAGTAAAATATTTGGTATAGTGTGTGTCGTTTGCACGTCCATAGATAACGCTATTTAAAAAAAAAACCTAACCTAAAAGTTAGAAATACAAATAACTGTTTTAAAGATTAAAATCAGATGTTAATGGAAATATTAGAGCAAACAGCTGTAACAACAATAAACATACTTAATTATTATTTAGTGTATAATAATTGTATTCCCATCGCTGTGAAATATTTAGTATAGTTTGTGTTGTTTTTACGTCCACAGATTGCGCAGTGTTTAAAAAAGAAGGCTGTATAAGAACACGCTTGTATTCGAATGCGACGTTGTGTGATCATTTCAAAGCAATCGGTGAATAACTATCGGAGATTTAAGATGTTTAACAAACGAACATTTACATACTTATTTATGGAGATATATTTACGTTAACACTATAAAACATGTGACTTGTTAGAAAACATACATAACCGTGCTTCGCTACGGTCACAACTTTTGAACATTAATAACTTAACTAAGGTTTTATACAGGGTGATTCGGGAAGAAACCGAGAAACTTTCAGGACGTGTTCTACTAGAGAAAACAAGAAAATAAACGGCACCAAGAACTGGCACATATATACTTTCTCACAAACATATTTAAATTATTAAACAGATTCACTGTGACCTGTGTAGGTGGGGCGGGAGAGGTGATTTATTAAAGTAGGATTAACTAATAAATATTATTATTATTATCTAGAGAGAAAACTATTCGATCGATTTCGAAAAAATTGGCACCAAACACGTCAATTAGGCCTGTATAGATGCACAAAAAAAGTTTTGAAAAATGTTGAAAAACAACCCTCTTTATGGCCAAAAAAACCCCAAAAATCAGTTATTATTATTAGCTAAACGAGAATTTTTAGAAAGATGCGGTTTTTTTCATATGGTAGGGTACATTAAAGGCTACAAATAAGCCAAATTTTATCAAAATCGTTACAGCAGTTTTTTATAAAAAATTATAACTGATTTTTTGGGTTTTTTTTGCCAAAAAGGGGGTTGTTTTAAAAAAAATTCAAAACCGTTTTTCGTGCATCTATAGAGGCCTATTTGACATGTCTGGTGCAAATTTGTTTGAAATCAATCGAACAGTTTTCGCTCTAGCTTTGTATATATATACAGACAGACATTTTGTAAAAACCACTTTTTTGGACTCGGGGGGGGGGGGGGGTGTCCCGAAACGGGTATTTCCACAAAAATCTCAACATCGATTTTTTGCGATCACTATACTTTCTCTACACTATACCTATAGTTTTAGTAAATCTATATAATAAAAATGACTTGCTGTTCGTTTGTAAGCGCATAATTGAGAACGGCTGGACCAAATTTGGTTATTTTTTGTTTTGAAATGTTCGTAATTGTCCGAACTAGGTTTTTATATAAAGAAAAATTTGAAAAGTTTGTCGAAAAAGTTTCAAATTTGGAAAAAAACTAAACCGCCTCTTTTGTATGGACTCAAGACCACGGGATATAGAATACTAACCGGTAGGGTTCACGAGTGGATGCGCAGTAACTCGTGACGTCATCGGGTCCCACGTTCTCATAAGCTCCATAAGCTTCTCATGTAAAAATTGAAAAGCCTTATGTAAAAATTGAATAACTTTTAAAATATTTAACCGATTTTAATAAAATTTGAACCACGTATAGAAAACATATTTATAATAACAATTTAAGAAAATCAGATTGTTAGAACAAATTTTAATACCTTTACTGATTAGGCCTATAAAAATTACTATTTCAAATTCCGCAAATTGTGAACAATATTTTTTTATTTTTGAAGTGAAAACTTCTATAGCGACGTTGGGTATTTTTTTTTTGTAGGGAGGTAAATCGCCGTTTTGCGTCACTTCACGTAACGCAACATTTTCGCTTAGACCGGTATGTATACCCTCTTATACATATATATATATTACATACTTGTGTATAGTATATATGAAGAACAAGGACCGATGACAATGCAATAATAATTTTGTTGGGTGTAGTAAGTGAGCACTGATCATGGTCCCCAGAACACGTTTTCGGATGTCATTAAAAACTTTATATACAGGGTGATTCACGACGATATACAAAAACTTCGGGAGCTCATTAATTTTTTTGGGTGTAGTAAGTGAGCACTGATCATGGTCCCAGACTAAAAAATAAATAATAGGTTAAAAACTAAAAAAATACACTTTAAAAGCAAACCGAACTAAACATTTAATTTGAAAATAATTGTAATTATTTTATTTATTTATTAAACAGGAAATAAAATGTTAATAAAATCCAGTAGATAAATCAATATTCATTTTACACGCTATAAAATTCGCATAGAAGTTTTCACTTCTATTGTGTGGTCATTTATGCACACCCAATTTTTGTATTATTTGACATTTATTTTAATTATGTATTGGGTTACGAATATAATAAGTTATAGAGGATTTTATTGTGAATCCAAATCTTTTTTAATATTTAAAATCGAATATAATATATATCAAAAGATTTATACATTTAAAAAATATATTGTAAAATTTTGTTTACAAAGTATACTCGTTTTCGATAGGTATTAAAAATTTAATAATAATAATTTATAAATCACATAATTTATCGTATTTTGATGATATTTTCGAATGTGTATAATAATATACTCTGTTAATACGACTGCAATCAATAATAAACAGCTGATTTTCATTTCTCTGTTACATGTAAACTGTTTCATCCATTTACTTCCAGATTGAAGGATTTGCGAGTGTACGTGTATTAGGATTGTAAGTGTGTTAAATATCTAAGGTTAATTAAATATTGTCATTCAACTGAATGTCCATTGTTTATTTGGATTCAAATAATGCCGTAAACAAAATAAAACAAAAACTAAATACGAGTATTAACACTAGACTACTAGCTGTAACGATTACATTTGTTATACTTATATAATACTGCAAACAAAATAAAATATATATATTCGATTTTAAATATTAAAAAAGATTTGGATTCACAATAAAATTCTCTATAACTTATTATATTCATAACCCAATATAAAATTAAAATAAATGTCAAATAATACAAAATAAAAAAATATTGCGGAATTTGAAATAGTAATTTTTATAGGCCTAATCAGTTAAGTTATTAAAATTTGTTCTAACAACCTGATTTTCTTAAATTGTTATTATAAATATGTTTTCTATATGTAGTTCAAATTTTATTAAAATAGGTTAAATATTTTTAACGTTATTAAATTTTTACTGAAGACCTGAACAAACAATTTTTCACCGAATAAAGATATCAGAAAGTATTTTTTATAGGCCTAATCAGTAAAGGTATTAAAATTTATTGTAACAATCTGATTTTTTTATATTATTATAAATGATATGTTTTCTATGTGTGGTTAAAATTTTATTAAAATCGATTAAATATTTTTAAAGTTATTAAATTTTTACATAAGGCTCTTTAATTTTTACATGAGAAGCTTATGGAGCTTATGAGAAAGTGGGTCCCGATGACGTCACGAGTTAATGCGCATCCACTCGTGAACCCTACCGTTAGTATTCTATAAATATACCGTGCTCAAGACCATAACTCACGAAAACAGCTGTTCTAATAAAATACTTAGTAACACATGTTTGTGTACATTCATTACCATAGCAACTTTACTTAGCATTTATAATCAGTTTATTATTCTTAAAAACCAACAGCTTTTTTAGTTTAGATTAACCAACTTTAAAAAAACAAAAATCAACTAAAAATGCTTACTATATTTTAATTCAATTCAAACTTGGGTGTTACATAATATGTATAAAACAGCTGCGTTGTTTAAAAAACTGAACCTAATTTTAGATTAGGCCTACAATGAACCAAAACACGTTTAATTGTAACCAATTGGGCTAATTTAGAATCAGGTTTTTACAATTCTTCACTACTATCAGTCTTTTTTTTTAGATTAGGTAAAAGCAAACAAAAGGTTTACTGTATTATCTATAAAGGTTTACAAACTATAAATCTAAATTTATGTATTTAGGACATTCTTAAGTGGCATAAAAATCATTTTGCAGTTCGATTATTTAAGTCAATGTAATAACTTTACTACCCTTTAAATTAAATCAAGCAATAGCGAAGCATTGCTGGGTTCACTAGTATCAAATAAATTACACAGTTTCTAATACAATTGATTCATCTAAACTAATATTATAAAGAAGTAAAATTTTTTTATTTGTTTGCTTGTTTTTTTTTTTTTTTTTTTTTTTTTATGTAGGGGGTAACCTCTGGAACTACTGAACTGAACCGATTGAAAGAAGTAGTTTTACTAAAAAAAGCCACAATCCCTGAATAATGTAGGGTAATTCATTTTGATAAAAACATTTTTTATTTCAATATTTGTAAATTTAATCGGAAAAAATTCTTAGATTAGGCCTAGATTGCTGAACCGTCATATTTCTTGAATGTATTTACAGTCATTACCATAGCAACCAATGGAATAGAATAACAGATACAACAGCTGATTTCAAACTTTGAAGCAACTATTTGTATTTCTAACTTGTAGGTTAGGATTTGATTAAAGTGTAGACCTGAGCCTTGCTGGTTCTGTTGACCTTTACTATAACTGCTATTATAAAATATACGAAATAATTTGACTTGAACATTTAACATTATTTACAATAATTTTAATAACCCCAATCTTAGTTTTGGGGTTATTATTAATCCTACACCTTTATTATAAAGGAAACATAACATGATTATGTGAATAGAAAGTACCAACGGGGTTGTCGTGCCGAGTCATTTATATAACGATATCACCAATCCACACATCATTTGATTAGTTTAGGGCTATTAAAGAGCATTTCAAATTATAATGTTCCGAAATTAAAAGCAACCTAAATGTGTTCAAACTAGAAATATAATGCCAGCGAGAGCGCTCTACCTGCTTAGTAGAGGAACTAATGTCTGTTATTAAAGCAAAGCTGCAACATCTGGTTAACGAGTTTTTAAGTGACTTTATTAAAAGTGTGGACTACTATCAAGCTGGGAAGCTGTAAATATCATCTCCATGACGACTGAATCTATTACTTTAAATGGGTATTCTTAATTTCAAACTCTAATGGAATATTTAACGTAGCGTTTAAAACAAATATAGAATAGTTTCAATAACGCATATCGGTGGGTTTTCTAGAACCTCACAATTTTGTACGAATTTCCATAGTAATTTTTATAAGAATAAAATTTTTTTACGAATTTCTTTGTTTGCTTGCAATTTAACGAAGTAATTGAATGAATGAATGAAAATATGATTTATTCATATAAAACTCAAAACTTGTCACACATTTGACCTGATCATCCGAATAAACATTTGACTCGCATTAATGGCCATGCCCGTTTTCTGAAAAATAATGAAATTTTCTGAAAGTTGTTTTTGCTAATTACAGAGAGACTCAAGTTGACTGCACAGGTCAGTAATTTGATAAGGTCATTTGCAATCGCCTTCAATAGAAACTTTTTTCCAATTAGCAGTTATTTATTTCAATAATTATTTTGCTTTTCACTACAAACAAAATAATTTCAATCAAAAACTAATAAAACTGTAGAAAAATTAATTAAAACACAGAATGCAGTTTGTATGAGATGATCGTTTAGCAGTTATAAAATAACTAGTAATCCCCGTGAAAATTCACAGGCTGATTAATTAAATTTAATATACTTTAGAAATAAATCATTAAAAAAACAAACTATTTAAAAACAACATTGAGGAATACTTATCCAGGCCTACCTAACTATGCTGACGGGCATTTTTAACTCGGTAAAAGTGTACAACAATAAGAATTATAAAACTGTAGGCCTATTTGTTAAACATTTTTACTTACATAGTATACGTTATTATATATTTAAAAAAATATAAAAATACTATCTTTTAATTGCTATTTTTCATATTGATAGATCAAATGATTTAGAAGTTATTGATTGAATACGTTTATATGTTTACGAAGATGTACGAATGTTTCTGAAGTTAAAGGAATAGGTAGCTCTTCTTTAATTTTGTATACACAAAAACTTATTGATGATAAAAGGTTGTATTCATATACAGTTTATAACCTCAAATCAAATATTATAACGTACTAGGGAAGACCCCTGCATGCTCCGCACGCCAACCCTCGGTGCGACCTTTTAAAAACATTATGTTATGTTTTATTTATAATAAAAGTGTAGGATTAATAATAACCTCAAAACTAAGATGGTAAATAATGTTAAATGTTCAAATCAAATTATTTCTTATATTTTATAACAGCAGTAATAATAAAGGTTAATAGAACCAGTAAGGCTCAGGTCTACACTTAATCAAAAACCTAACAAAAAAGTTATAAATAATAACCTCAAAACTAAGATGGTAAATAATGTTAAATGTTCAAAACAAATTAGTTCGTAAATTTTATAATTTGAATAAATAATTCATTTCCTCCCTTATAAAAATCAATATTTACTTCCACAAAGCAGCTGTATTAGTTTCTTATTATAAACAGCTGTTTCGTATTAAAATGTTTTTATAACCTTCTGAATACTGTAATCATCGTTATTTACATCCACGAAATCAGCTGGATTAGTTTGTTTCTTATTATAAACAGCTGTTTTGTATAGAAATTGTTTTTAAATATTTCCCATGTTAATCTTATGGGGAAAACCCGACCTTTGAGATTAGCTCACGCCATTAAGGATAAGAATTTTTGACATCTAAAACCTTATTGCAAAACTACGAAATGAGACGAATTTTTTTAAACCTCAAACATTAAAATTGTTTCAGAAATAAGGGAGGAGTTGTGTTTACAAAAAACGGCTTCACGTATTATATATAAAGATATTATAGCATAGTTATAATTATATAACTATATTTAAAAAAAATCAACTTCACAAGAAATTATAACGACCGAAGTTGTAAACATAGCCCCAAACTACAGATTACGGGTGAAATCAGCTGTTATATCATATGTTACTCACGTACTTAAGTACGTATTTATGTACGAATGTACGTACGGACGTACACTCGCTTTTATAGGAGTTGATCAATATGAGTAGGTAGGTATATCAAGGTAAGCTACTTTCTTTTTGTAAAACTGCTAAAAGCATATTTTCTCTGTAAACCCCCTTGCCAAGATTCATACGGCGCCGGGATGTAAATTATTTTATACGTGTTTTACGAAAATCATTTCAAAACTTAACTAATGTTGTTTCTTGGGCCAAAATAAGTAAAAACGTTCCTACGAAAATATGTGCTGAAATTATTAGACTTCCATGTACCAGATAATTTTAGTATTTATAAAGACAATCTTATAAATAACAAGGTCCTAAAGGTAAGTAACATGAAGTAGACGTATTTTGTTACACTAATTTGTGTTAAAAGACCCTTTTTGAGAAAAGTAATTAACCTATTCCCAAAAAATAAACAAATAAACGGTACCAGGAACTGGCACATACTTTCTCACAAACATATTTAAATTACTAAACAGATTCAATGTGACTTGTAGGGTGGGGTAGGAGAGTTTTTTTTATTAAAGTTGGAGATTAACTAATAAATATTATTATTATTATCTAGAGAGAAAACTATTCGATCGATTTAAAACAAATTTGCACCAAACACGTCAATTAGGTCTTTATAGATGCACGTAAAAAGGTTTTGAAAACTTTTGATAAACAACCCCCTTTATGGCCAAAATACCCCCAAAAATCAGTTATTATTATTATTATTAGCTAAATATGCGGGTTTTTGCATATAGTAGGGCACATTAAAGGCTACAAATAAGCAAACTTTTATAAAAATCGTTAGAGCAGTTTTTTTATAAAAAAATAATAACTGATTTTTTTGGGGTTTTTGGGCCAAAAGGGGGGTTGTTTATCAAAATGATTCAAAACCCTTTTTCGTGCATCTATACAGGCCTACTGGACATGTCTGCTGCAAATTTGGTTGAAATCGATTGAATAGTTTTCTCTCTAGCTTTGTATACTTTTATTAAAGTTGGAGATTAACTAATAAATATTATTATTATTATCTAGAGAGAAAACTATTCGATCGATTTCGAACAAATTTGCACCAAACACGTCAATTAGGTTTTTATAGATGCACGCAAAAATGTTTTGAAAATTTTTGAAAAACAACCCCCTTTATGCCCAAAAAAACCCCCAAAAATCAGTTATTAATATTATTATTAGCTAAACGAGAATTTTTAAAAAGATGCGGGATTTTGCATATGGTAGGGTACATTAAAGGCTACAAATAAGCTAAATTTTATCAAAATCGTTAGAGCCGTTTTTTTATAAAAAAATAATAACTGATTTTTTGGGGGTTTTTTGGCCAAAAATGGGGTTGTTTTTCAAAATGTTTCAAAACCCTTTTTCGTGCATCTATACAGGCCTACTGGACATGTCTGGTGGAAATTTGGTTGAAATCGATCGAATAGTTCTCGCTCTAGCTTTGTATACATACAGACATACAGACATACATACATACAGACATACAGACAGATACTTTTTTGGACTCAGGGGGTCCCAAAATGGACATTTCCACAAAAATCTCAACATCGATTTTTTTTTTGCGATCACTATACTTTCTCTATACTATAGTATAGTGAGAAAGTAAAACTAAAGCATTTAAAATTCTTAACGTGGCAGGCAGGTGTTTTAAATGTTATTAACTAATTTATAAAAAAATCAGTAATTATTTAATCGTTATTTTCCCATTTGAATAACACGGGAGAGTTAAAAACTCGATCACAAGCTGAACCGTTGACGTGAGTTGTGCGATTTTACAAAATTAAGTTTACACGTTTTATTGTTTCAACCAACTATTCTACTCACGAAGGCGCTGAATAGCTGCCTATGCGTACGAAATATATTAGTAGAATTTGTTTGTAACTCAGTCTACAGTCCCGGCTCACGCGCTGCTTCGTTCCGCTCACAGCTTTGCGAGTTTGCACCTCGACCTTACGGGCTCAAATTATCTACTGCTTCGCTTTGCTCGCAGCGGACTTACTCGCTTCGCTGGATTTGAACCAGGCGCTTTTAGTTTTGATCGTTGTTTGAGGGAACCAAAACTGGTTCGTGTAAAAAAACCAAAATGTGCACAATAAATTCCTATATTTATTTTCTTTAGATAAACCCCAAAAGGTTTTAATCTATTACTAATAAACGGTACCAGATAACTGCCACATACTTTCTCCCAGTTGAAACTTTATACCTTCCCAAGAGTAGCATAGGAGGTGGTTATTTAGAAAAGTAGGAAAATGTTACCATGGAAAATATTAGATGCATGTAACACACATCCATATTATATTATTATTATTCAAACTATTCGATTGATTTCGAACAAATTTGCACCAAACATGTCAATTAGGCCTGTGTAGATGCACGAAAATATGTTTTGAAACATTTTGAAAAACAACCCCCTTTTTGGCCAAAATCCCCCAAAAATCAGATGTTATTATTATTATTATTATTACCTAAACGAGAATTTTTAGAAATATGCTGTTTTTAGCATATGGTAGAGTAGGCCTACATTAAGGCCTACAAATAAGCCAAATTTTTTTAAAATCGTTACAGCAGTTTTGAGAAATTTTGTTTTTTCTCGTTTTTTGGCCATTTTTAGGGGGTAAAACCACTTAAAAATCAAAAATTTGAAAAAGTAAAAAAACGCCTGGAGATATTCAAGAACTACACCTACATACCAAATTTCAACAAAATCGGACTGTTGGTATGGTCTCTGTACACATCAACACAGACACACGGACAGACATCACCAAAAAAACACTTTTTTGGGATCAGGGAGCACCAAAACAAATAATTACACCGAACATATTTTTGGGTTCAGGGAGCTCCAATACAGATAATTCCAAAAAACATTTTTTTAGGGGTTCAGGTAGCACCAAAACAGATAATTCCACTAAAAATTCAAATTCTAAAATTTGGACGAAAACAATACTTTCTCCATATTCTACGTATAGGGTGGAGAAAGCAAAAATCGTAAGAAATAGTTACCTCTAGTTGATGGATTTTTCAGCTAACGAACTCGTCCAAGTGACTTAGAAAACCAACGTGTATACCAAATTTGGACCAAATCGGACGTAAAATTCGTCCTTTAGAGTGCTCAAACATTTACAAGCATATATAATGTTTAATGACACAACAAATCTTGTTCTGGGGACTCTATGATCGGTGCTCATTTACTACTCCCAACCTTAGTCTGACCATACGGGTTACCACAACAGCTCATCTTTCGTAATAATCCATATTAATTTATTAAGCATACAAAGCAACAATAAGCCCCTAATCAAATATAACAGCTGGTTAATGTTCCAGCATTAATTCTACAACAAAAATGAAAACTACACAATACATTGAGTGAAAGAAGATTCGACCACAATTGCTTGAAATATATTTTGTATGGATTTCAACAGAAATGTTCTTCGCTAAAGACGTCTGTATGGCAATGGGACACTTTTTGCTCAGGTCTATTTATCAGAAATTCAGTGTTGGTACTGTAATCAGCTGATTATTCTAATATTTCGATTAACAGCTGTTTTCGTACTAGGAAACAATAAATTATTATTCCTATTTAAAGTTTTAGGTTAGGTTTGTGTTTGGAGTAGTCCTAAATTATGTGTTTTTTTTTAACATTTATGCATTAGCATATATAGTAAACTTAATAATTTAGACACTTAAATTAAATACACCCTTTGTTTAGGTTTTAACTTTTTTTTAATATAAACGGTTGGCGTTCAAAGCACGCAAGAGTCTTCCCTAGACTGAATATTTTCCGAGGTTATTTGGACGGTATCTCAGATTTCAGAAATTGATACTTCGAACGTGCCGAGAAATGCAGAAACTGTGGTCAGGTCCTTCCAAACTGATTGGTTGCCTTAGTTATCGTTGTGATGAAATTAACAATTTAAACTCTGATTCTAACATATTGCTTGCCGTTGACCGTTAACCATAATACACCCCAATTGAAACTATACCTAAGGTTGTCAAGAAGGCGCCTACACACGGTGCTAATGGCTTCGTAGAACGTTGCCTTTTGTCTTGACAACAAAGGCATGGATGGTGTAAAATAGCCAGTCTGTGTCATTAACTTTAACATTCAAGAAAATACGATGTTGCTTTATCTACTTTCTCGATAATGTATTGTAAGGCTACAGGGATTATTAGCGAATTACCATAGGAAAGATGAGCTATTGCAATGACTCTTATGGTGAGACCTAAGGTCGGGAGTGGTCAATGATCACCAATCATAGTCCCCAGACCACGTTTTGGGGTGTCATTAAAAATTAGAGATTTCCTGGAATGCCATCTCAATGCCACCATGTTTAATGTGGTGAGTCTGACTAGTGTTGAGAGGCACTCCTTCACCAGTTTGGATGTGATTTGTACTGAGTCCAGCGCTTTAAATGCTGCTTGACTGTCAGAAAGTATTAGGATATGTCTATTCCTGTATCCATTCGACAATCCTAAATGGGCGCAAGCAGTAATTGCTAAGACTTCTGCTTGGAAGACTGTGCAGTACGTCCCAAGACTTGTACTAATGTTCGTCTTTGGTGAAGCGCTGTATACGCCATAGCCAGAATTGCTGCCCATCAAAGACCCGTCTGTGTACCAGACTAGAGTTCTTGTAGCAGATCCCGGTTTGACGTTTCCTTCTCAGTCTTCTCGAGTTCCGAGGGTTACTGTAAAGGGTCTATAAAAAACGTACTCCGTGTGCATTGCATCAGTCACCATGTCTAACACCGAGTTTTTAAGTACGGTGTTCACAATGTCCTGCTCCTGGCATGCCTCTCCGCCATTCGTTCACACTTATTAGTCTGTATGCCGACTTCCTTGCCTCCGACATTATGTGAATGTCTAGGGGCGGAAGTCCAAGGAGCACCGCTGTAGGGCTACTTCTGAAAGCTCCAGTTATAAAAAAGCATGCAAGTCGTTGTAGACCAGTTAGCTTGATACCAGCAGCAGTTTGGCATGATTCTTCCACCAAACCACCGCTCCGTATGTAATTTGGGGTCTAATTGTGGTAATAGTATAATTGGTAATAGGTTGAAATAACGTATTAAATTTGTAACGTATTTTTGGGTGACGAGAAAGTTATACTGCCGAGGTGTTATTTGATGTAACGTAGCAGACGAAATTACTGAAACTATTAATTTGGTAACTGTTGTTGCGTTGCGAGCAAATTACTAGCTGACAGTTTTAGCAAGGTATTTATTTATTTAATGTTACGTTGCAGACGAGACTACTTTATGAAATGTTACCAATGATTATCAAGTAATATTGTCTGCAGAGTTACTTAAATATTCCAAAAAAACACATTTATCAACTAAATAGACTACATTGAAACAAAAATTTTCAGAGTGATTAGATATAAATATACAATACTAGCTGACCCGTACAGCGTTGCCCGTGGTGGTTGGTATTTTCAGTCTTTTTAACGTAATTGTATTCTTTTTAAGTGTTCAGTCAGTGAGTGGTATTTGGCTTTTATATATATATAGATCTTAAATAATAAAAGCACTATTGTCATAATAATAAAAGATTTGAAATTATAATTTTAGTAACTTTGATCCCCCCAAACCCGTCTTAAAATTTCGAAATTTTTCATACCCTTTCATAGTGAACACCTATGGCCCTAGAGGAAGCTACATACCAAATTTCATTCCAATCAGTTCGGTAGTTTTGAAGAAATCGTGATTTAATAACTTTGATCCCCCCCCAAACCCCCCTAAAATTTCGAATTTTTTCAAACCCTTTCTTAGTGAACAGCTATGGCCCTAGAGGAAGCATGTAGCAAATTTCATTTCAATCCGTTCGGTAGTTTTTGAGGAATCGTGATGAGTGAGTCAGTGAGTGAGTCAGTGGTATTTCGCTTTTATATATATAGATAAAAGTAATAATAAAATTTAAACCAAACGTAATTTACTGACAACTCAAAATTAAAAAAACAACAAATTTTAAATACTCAACTTCAAATTAAAATAAACATAAAAAAATATTATTCATTTAATGTAAGGTTGCAGTCGAGATAACTTTATGTTCAAATGATACCAAGCTTGTCATGTAATTTTGCTTGCAAGAAAGACCAGGGAAATATTTCCTGGAATCTCACACCAAACCCTGATTATTCGGGTTTAGTAATGTACAGCATACGTGTACGTTTCATCATCCTGTTAATATTTTAACGTACTAACTCAAGCGAAGAAAGTTATCAGCTGGCCGTTCTCTCAAAGGTATTATTTTTGTCAAGGTGTTATTTTTGTCAAGGTGTTATTTTTGTCAAGGTATTATTTTTGTCAAGCTGTTATTTTTGTCAAGGTGTTATTTTTGTCAAGGTGTTATTTTTGTCAAGGTGTTATTTTTGTCAAGGTATTATTTTTGTCGAGGTATTATTTTTGTCGAGGCATTATTTTGTAATGCAAGTCTTGGAATTAACACCTATCTGGAACGTTCCTCAGTTCCCTTCATTCCATGGCGTTATCGCTTGACGTTACAAAAATAATAGGGTGTCCTACGTAACGTATAACGTGGTAATAGTCTGCAACGCATTAATAGTATTATTTTTCCTGTTACGTTAAATAACGCTCACATCTTTTAAACATTTTATACGTGTGTTCGCACTCTAACGGCCGTATTTGGTACACACGTTGGTTTACTAAATCGCCATAACTTAAGTCTAAAAACCGGGAAAACGTTTTAAGGCCAGGAGTAATTTTTGTTGTCGACAATTTTAGCTCTAGAACGAAACTTGTTTGCGGTTTAGCCAAAACTATATTATAGTTTTCTGCTATATATTTTATATATATGATATTAGTCTGCGCATTTTGTTTTTTTACAAAATCCTCGTGGGGGATTTCACCGTAGGAAAGCTTTCGTTCCGACACAGCAAGGTCGAGGTGAAAACTAGTAAAGCGAGATTTCCGAGGAGAACGGAACGAAGCAGCGTGTGAGCCGGGGGGGGGGGGGGCTGGAGGTCAAGGTGCAAACCAATATTTCCTATATATTTCGAACACACAGGCAGCCACACAGCGCCTTCGTTAGTAGACCAATGTCCCAAATAGTTGTTTGAAACCCTAAAAAACATAAACTTAATTTGAGATGTTTGTTGTTTTTCGCGCGCATGTTATTATTGTTTTTCAAGATATTAATATTGAAATATGGTCTTTTAGTTTCAAGTTGAACTAAAAGACTACATTTCAATTAATATCTTGGTATTATTAAATTTATTTCAGGTATAAACGACATAAAATATTATTGTTTTTGTGATCGCTTTTTGAGTAGTACTTACGGAATGGTCAAAAGAAATTCTAGTTAAACTTATCGAAACCAATCTTTTCTTTAGGATCGTCTACAAAAAGATGACTATTGAAAGCAGATGCTCAGAGCGAAATAGCAGCTGACACGAATATATCTAAGGACCAATGCAAGAAGAAGTTCGTATCTTTTCTTTCTTCCTACAAGTCCATCATAATCTTTGAACTAATTCTTTTTTTTTTTTTAACAGGTGAGCGTATCAGTAACGTCGTTGTTCCCTTTTCTATTTGCACAAACTAGTTGTTAATAATGCTGGACCTCTCACCAAAATCGCTTGATTTTCAACGCCCGACAGAGACATGTTTAAAAGTACACTGCAAAATGACCACCAAATGTTCGTGGATCTCCTATAGATCGCCGGAGGTTCGTTGAAAATAACGATTCCAACTAACTTCGGACGAGCAAGCAAGCGCGACGCACAAGTAGTGTAAGCGTTCCTTCGTGTGCACATAGCGTAAATAAAAAAAAGTAATTTGTGTGCTTTTGTCCACACGGTAGAAGTGTAAACTTTTTAATTAACACAACTTACGAAATTAGGAAGCACAATGTCCATTTCAGAGGTATTAGTAATAATTAAACTATACATTGTATTAACATTAACAGATTAAGCCTATGATGTAGGACAATCTGTTACACTTATATACCCAACTCAAATATACTAAATTAGCAATGCGATTGTGGCCTAACCGGCTAAGGCGCTAGTCTTTGGTGATGGACTCTGCTGGTTCGAATCTCGGCAAGACCAAGACTTTTTTCAAACATATGGAATAGTGCGTTTCACAAAATGCATGGTGAAACGCGTGACTGTCAAATCCGATTCAAACCCAGCAACAAGAAAACTATATACCGTACTGTGCTATACACACATGTATACAAATGTTTTGGGCGTGGTTTACACTTAAAAAATGCAATGTCACAGTCCAGACTTCTCAAGGCTGATTCCGCTCACAGAATTAGATGCATTTGCTCGAGTGGTATTGCGATCCTTAAAATTCAAACTCTAACTTTCGTCATTCTTCCAACAAAGTTATTCCATAGTCAGGTACTTTTTAGTTACACATCAGTATATGTACTACACTGGGAAGTCCTAAGAGTTAAATTCTATAACAAGGACGAAACCGCGTATTGTTTTGTAAATCGTGGTAGAGTCATGGAAATTACGACTAACTTAAAGTAGTTAAGGAAAGGAAAATGTTAAATATCTTTTACCTTTTTGAAATAACAGCTCTGCAATGAAGTTGACTGGATCATGAACCTGAAAAAAAACAGTATTAAAAATGTGTGGTTATCATAGCCTGGAAATCGGATAGCATTTGTATAATGGTCATAAATAAATTGAGATACCAAAAATCACATACATGTACAAAAATTGAACATTGAAACTAGTTAACAATAATAAATAATATAATGATAATATATAAAATAATAATAATTCGACCACATGCTGAACTGCTGACGTGAGTTGAGCAAATTTCCAAAATTAAATTTATATGCCTATTTTTTAGGGTTTCAACCAACAATTTGGGAAATAGGTCTATTCACAACTTGCTGAATAACTGCAAAATTTCTCGCAAGCCATTCCGCATATTGGGAGTATCTTCAATACACAAAGCATTGCGTGCTACGCTCGCCAACCAACGTATTGGGAGTATCTTAATTTCCATTCGACTACACGCGTGTTTTCATATACTTTATATACCGGTACTAAAACGCCACCTGGTTGACGTAGAAACAACACAAGCTATACTAAATATTTTACAGCAATGGGAGCGCCATATATAAAATAATAACTGAAATTTTTTAATGTTGGTACTGAAATCTTTTAAAGTTTAATGTTTGTTCTAATATTTCCATTAACAGCTGATTTCAAAATTCAAAACAATTATTTGAATTTCTAGGAGTAAAGTTAGGTTTTTGTTTAAGTATAGCCATGAGCCTTGCTGGTTCTTTTAACCTTTAAAATAACTTCAGTTATAAAATATTCGAAATAATTTGATTTAGACATTTAACAATATGTACAATCTTATCTTTGAGGTTATTATTAATCCTACACTTTTATTACAGAGAAAACACAACCAACGTGTGTAGAAGGTTATAACAAGGTTGGCGTGCGGAGAACGCAGGGGTCTCCTAGTTAGTTATATAACTCATAGTAAAAAAATCAACTTCACAAGACATTATATTATTCATTAAATTTGTAAACATAACACCAAAGTATAATCTACGCTAGATTTTGTTTAAGTGATTTGGGTGATTTGGGGGTGTTTTAAGCGATTAATGATTGAAAACAGCTGTTATATTATATTGTTACTCACGGATGTATGAGTTACAATCGCTTTTATATTAGTTGATTATATTATCTTATTTCGATTAGTTTAAGGCTATTAAAGAGCCTTAATAATAAAGAAAAACAACTGCGTCCAAAATCAACAAAATGCATTGAAAATTGCTCCGGTGTATATAAGCTAAAGTGCAGCGATTGTAATGAATTTTATATTGGATAAACTGGCAGAAAATTCAAGGATAAATTTAAAGAACATCTACCTAAAAAAGACATTGCACAAAACAATTCAAAATATGCTTTACACTAAATTGACAATGATCACAGCTATAATAATTTGACAGTGAATTCAATCCCTTTGCATTTATGTAAAACAAAGGCCGCCTAATTATTGCACTGGAAGAATTTGAAATTTACCAAGCTAATTTGCACCAGAGTAGCTTAGTCCTCAATGAACAATTATATTTTTAATCTAATAGCCTATATAATACTGCAATTGCTACTTATAAGCCTATAAATAGTATTGACGATGGAGATAACGGATGTAATCTTTCAGTCGACCAGTGACCGGAGCACCGTCAATATGGCCTAAAGCCAACTGTTTTTAAACTTTGTTTTTTGTTTTTTTTTAAATGTGTCACCATAAGAGCAATAGTTCATGTTTGAGTTGTGTGTATGTGTGTGTTTGTGTTTCCTTATGACGTGCTCACATGTGAGTAAAATTTTATAAATACCTGAAGATGGGAACGTCTTCCTGAAACGCGTATAGTATTATACTACCCAAAAAAAGTTGCAAGACGGAAACAAGGTATATATATATATATATATATATATATATATATATATATATA